>JAVQIZ010100922.1:0-60085 GCA_036023535.2 Galaxias brevipinnis | reverse complement strand
AAAGCTTTTCAAAAAAATATCTCCCCAATGGCGATAAACTAGAAAGGAGATTAGGAATAAATTCACTTGCAGCCCACGGTTTGTATAATACCAGAACATGTATGTTTATTTTAGATTTTGTGATATTACTACGCTTTGTTTGTTATACATCACACGGTTGCTACTGTTCCAAATGTTGCGGAAAACAATTGTTCCCTGTCTCCCACTCTCTTCCTTTCTCCCCCTCTGGTTTTTCTTGTCTCTCCCCCTCCTCTCTCCTTGCTCTTTATGATGTGCCTTTGTTCCTCTTTGCCTTTTGTGCACCTGTTCAATGACGTTCTGGTATTTGAGTCTTGTGCCTTCTGTTCCATGATATGCTCTGTTGTGTCAATGCTGCTGCCTGGTCTCCCCTTCCTCCTCCTCCTTCTCCTCCTCTTCCTCCTCCTCCCTGGAAGCCAACCGACTCCAACGTACGTGTCTGCCTCAGTCGTCCTATTTGATCACTGCACAATGCCATACTATATAAAGCGCTGCTTAAGCCCTTGCACATTGACCTGTTTTATCTGTTATACCCCCCCATCACCACCTTAACCCTTCACCATGCTCCCTCCTCGCGCTCCCCTCTGTGTAATCCTCTTGCACCAGGACTTCTTGGGCCAGGTCTTCTGTACGCTGGGAGAGATCGTGGGCTCCCCTGCCAGTCGGCTCGAGAAGCCTCTGGGGTGAGTTAAACTCTGTTCAGTAACGTTTTCTATTTCAGCCAATCCCATCCAAGCCGAGCTCTTACTGGGTCTCCCGCCATATTAGCGTTTGCCTCTCTAGAAAACGCTTTGTTTAAAAGACCCATTCACTTGGAAGAAGATGGTATTCATCCATGCGGTCAACTATTCACCCATTTGGTACTTTGCTGTGTAATCTTCCTGAATCTTCCTGACTTTCTCCATATAGGAATGAAAACAATAAAAATTGTAGATACACTGGTCGTTCCAAAGTGGTTCCTTATTAGATCTCATACGTGCCTAGAGGGAGAATGATAACAAATATGTTGGTCATCTAATAGCCATCTGTGGAGTGCATTATCTAGACAGATTAGACTAGAGGGTTTTTGGATAGGAATAGGTAATTGAACACGACCAGGGGCTTCCTAAACGCAATTACCGTCATTAGAGGAACCAAGCTGCTACGCAGAGTAGATGGGTGTTCACTCAAGATTCACTGCACCGTGATGGCTTTAGTGCACACTGGTAGCTGAAGTATTGAATTAGGAAACTGCCACGCATATCTGACTCAGTCGTGCGTGCAACTTAGGTGTAGGTGCTTCGCTCAAGACCGTGTGCTTGTGTGACTATCAAATGTGATTTACGTTTTTGAGCTCTCCCTTGAATTAAAGGAGTTTGTCCACAAGTCAGACATTTAGTAGGGTTGTCCTGAACACTGCGAGGGGCGGCGGCTACATTACAGGATTAGCGCTTGGTGCTGCTGTGGAGTGTCGAGTCAGAGGATCAGGAGAGCCCGTTTACAAATATGCTTTAAGCGCCACTTCACACGCGTATCGGGGAACACTGTTGTGACGCACAGAAATGGAAGAGTCTTGGTTTTCTGGTCACCGTTAATGGGGGATGGAGAAGGGGTAGCCAGTGAATGTGAGAAACCGCATTAGAGGAGCTGGGTAATTAACAGTGCATTGTGGCGTTTAACCAAATGATTTCCCACAGAAATGGTTTGTAATTGGATTTAATAAATGGTCATTCCCTTTTATAGATATTTAGCTGGGAGTTTTGCCTAGTAGGTATCCTTTGACATTTGACCATGTCTTTACGGTGTCCACAGGTCATGAGCGTTTACTTATTCTCTTGATAAAGGGGGTTGTTTGGTAGTTTTTCTTATCTACTGTACCTTCTCCACTTCCTTTTTCTACAGACTCATATCATAGAGCAGGCGTTCTCTGCAGTGAGACTTTGAGGAGTGGTGTCTCCAGGGACTGTAGAAACCTGTTAGCCATGGTTAAATGAGCTCTCCCATGGCATGCGGCATCCAATGACCCGCTTAAGAAGTGCCCGGTCCTCATTCCCCCACTTGCTTTCTCACACTCTCTCTTATTTCTCCCCTGCTGTCTTTGTTACAGTGGCATCCCTCGTCTCTTTCTCTGTTGCTATTGCTTTACAAACGGGCTATGTGGGCATGAGCAGAAACATATACTGTAGGCTCAATCATTTTTGCAACGCTTAATGTGTCACTGTCTATGAGAACGTCTATGAGCAAGGATTATTTTATATTTGAAAAAAATACATTTTCTAGGTTGGTTCACCAATATTCAGTAAAGTTATGACTGTCTTTGGTTAAAGTTTGATTGGTCAATATTACATTGTATATTCCAATTTGAGTTTTATTCAGGAAATTCTACCAGTTTACTACTGTAATATACATTTAATTGAATCTAACTAATGTACTGTACAGTATATTGGAAAAGGATTTATGTCATTTTAAAAGTTATTACATTATTATTTACAGGCTTTTTTAGTGCATGAACCCAATAAGCCTTCATTTTGCGTAACTGCTCTATGAACTTCTCGACCGTGCGATGGATTGTTGGCCCAAGCGTGACAGCTAAAAAGTGTTGGCCTTTTGCCAATTTGGCTGGCATTATTAGACCACATTGACACTTGGAAGTACTGCACCGTATTGACAGAATCCTGTCCTTGGCAGATGTTAAGTTTCCAATTAAAGGAGTGGGATAGGCTTAACAGAAGTGTGTTCAGAGAAAACTGGAGCAGCAAGCGCTGTTGGTCCCATCTCCACTTCAGAGACTCTGAGCTCTTTTAACATTGTTGGTTAATGTACTCGGCTGCCTGACTGACTGGGGGCTACAGAGTGAAAGGACTGTTCTACTAAGAGGAGAAAAAAGTGCTCTGCACATTTAAATAAAGAGCGGAGGAAACGGCGAACCTTTAAAGTAGGTGTTCTGAGGGAAGGGGGGGGGGGGGGGGTGCATACAGGATTTCTCACCATGCTCACTGCTGACTTTTCCTGTATTATTTAAGTGCAAGTCAAAACATTAGAGCTAAGAGTAATCAGCATGCTATGCCCTGGGACATCACACACAATTAGGAGATAATGCTGCCTTGCTAAACGCCAATTTGAGCTCTAAGGCTGAGCACTAACGAGGGTGCGTCGCTGATAATGTTTGTTCCTGCCGAGGTTTGGGAAAACACTATCGCGCAACCTTGCTGATGTGTCATTAGGAGTTCATAAATGCTGATATCCAGCACTTTTAATGACACTTTCAAAGCTAAAAAAGCTTTTTCCTCTGGCCTCCCAACTTGACATTATGCTGTTATTGCTTTGTTTCAAACTGTAGAAGGACTTTTCCCTCTGTCTGATATACACAAATCTCCTCCGGCAGCTTGCTATGAAAAGAAATGACTCTTTTAGTGTATACAATGATTGTGAAAGTGGCCAGGTCTTTTATAAGACACTGCATACAATCATGCAAAGCCGTTTTTTACCCCAGATCCAGGCCTCCGGTGCAAGTGCTGACAAGGACAGTGCTTGCTGCTCCAGTTCTATTTTTCTTTGTAATAACCCTTACAGAATTGTTTAGAACTTCAAACAGACGGTACGCATTTCTGAGTTTCGCTGTAAGCCACCGTATCCTGGAGAAGTGAGAAAAAGGCCGTGGCAACCCTGCCCCCACCCCCACACCCCACACACACATTTCACAGTCCCCCAACTCAGCCCACTGATGTTATTATCGAGTGGGGTGGTCAGAACAGATGCGTGTACTGGCTGTGCCCCTCCACGGGCAGCGGCAGTCGCACAGCGGAGGTGAAACGGGGCCTCGTGTAAAATGATTGCCCATATGAATTCCATCACTCACAGCGTGCCAGGTGAGGGCGAGAAAGAGCGACCTGTTGCCCCCCTGACCCCCGGCGAATAGGAGAGCGGGGAGCCTGTTGTGAGTAAGAGGTGTCCACCCAGTACAGGGATAAAAAATGTCACCTGCCGCCAAAGGAAGTGGATATCATTGTCTGTCAGTGCGTTGTATTGCCCGGAACCATAATAACGGCATGTTGTGTTCCTACCACGAGGACATTGAGGTGATTGCAGGGTAGCTAGATGGGCATTACTATGGCTCTGTTTTTTCCTGGGCTCCACACTGGGAAAACAAGTCGATGATGAGAAATAAAGGGTCTCTAGCCGTTTTTGTGTTCTAGGTTTTGATTCTTTTTGATCGGCAGCTCAAGGACCTTGAGACGACATGAGGGCATTGAGGTGATTGTATGGTAGCTAGACGCTTAGTGATGTTGCTATGTGTTTTCTGGGCTTCACAGTTGGAGCAAAGCGAAAGGAGAAGAGGTTAAAGGTGAGGGAATAAAGGTCTCGGGCTATTTTGTGTTCTGGTTTAGACTTTTCTTGACTGACAGCTCTGTGTCATCCTCTCCCGTTGAGTCTGCAGGTGGCTGATGATGAGAGCTTTGTTTATTTAGCTTAACAGAGACTCGAAAATTTGGTCATTAAAGCTTAGTGTTATAATTTATATGATTAAAATCAAAACAACAATTTAAAATAATCAAGATCTCTTTAAATTGGGAGGACAATTCTAATCTTGTCGCTGGAGTCTGAGATGTTTGTGTGTGTGTGTGGGTTTGTAAGAGGCTCAGTATTTTACTCTGTACTAATAGCGTTTAACAATGTACCCCCTCAACGACATCTTGAATTCCATGTTTCATCATTTGACCTTTTACCAGCACTACATCAATGCGGTGTTATCTTTGTAAAACTCAAGTGCACATTCGAGCCACCATTCGAGCTTGAAGAACCTAAGCTGTGGCTACCATCAGAACAACTACCAATTTTGCAGGTGTATAATCAGCAGTGACACTCCCCTTGTTACAGTGAATTTGCTGACTCATTCTATTTGGAAAACTTTACTTTTCACTGCCACTGTGTATCCATTTGAAGTACGAGACTGTTATTTCACTCCATTTCTTCAACCCTGGCAAGGTGAAAGATTAGAAGTGTCTGTTCATGTATGAAGATCAAGGGGATTAAACGCCTAATCCAATTTAAGCCCACACAGAATGTGGATACCCTTGCCTAATTCTGTTTAACTATGGTCTGCCCACTGTTATACGAGTTTAACGTGGCACAGCATTTTGTTATCTCTTTACTCTTAAGCTCTGTTTATTTTTGTTTAAACTCAAATGAGGAGGATTTACCCTGATCCGCTTTTCTCAACGTTCAATTCGGTGAATTCAATGACCTGATAAAAAAGTTGAGCAAATATGTGCGGTGGTTTTGTCCCACTGATAACTATTGGTGATCTCACCTGGAAGTGTTCTCCTGGAGAAACGTGTTTTGTTTCTGAATCTGAATGTATTCCATCCCTGTCAATGCACCTCCACGGTATGTCATTTGATAAGGGCGTGCGATAATTACATTCAGGCTGTGATTGAAGGTAGGGCACATATTAAAAAGTGAACGGTCTAAGACTACTTCCACGTGTGAAGTGAAGGAGTTGGCTCTCTTTCATGGTCCTGACTACATGATCCCTACCGCCACACTCGTATTCCGGCCACGTTGCAGCACGGTTAAATACCAACTCCATCCTTCATCCTAATGAGCGAAGGTGAGCCGCTTCTACAATCGCCCTATTCTGCCTCTCAAGCCTTCACCTACCCTGTCTCTTCACTTAAGGGTAAAGGAAGATTTAATAGGTTGTAACAATGCACCACTATGAAAAAAGGATAATGCACTGCACAGATCAACAACAAAAAATATATAGCATGCTAGAAATATGGCGTTATTATTATAACACTATTGCTTATTTTTAATGTATGACTTGTAAGGACTCCTCCTTGTAGACGAAAAGGGCCGACACCTTGTTTGTTATTCTGCACAGCTTTTCCGTCACAAATTTCAGCAAGGGAAATTAGATTAACTCGTTGATCAATTTTCCCCTTCCCCATTGCGGTCATCAATTTAGGGAAAACTCGAGAAACTCTTCTCAAAAAACAAAAAACAAAAAGACTCCAGTGCTTGAGATCTTTTCCTCATTAGTATGACTTCCCCTATCCCTGGCTTCCTCGGGTTTGGCCAATGTGGCCGACCCTCTCATTCATCTCTGCCTCCTCCATTGTTTGTGTTCTTGTTTACTTTGTTTGATCCTCTGGGCGGCTGCTGTGAACGGACCCAGATGAAAGCTAGCTTCATTTACATTAAATTAATCTGACTGTGGATGAGAAGTCCCAGCTGAGGTTGTTGAGGAATGCGCAGCTCGGACTGAGACTTCACTGGCATCAGCCAGCGTTGGACCATATGGCGGTGTCTGCGGAGTGCCAGGGGAAGCTCCAGTGACTGTCAGGATTGCGTGTAGTTTGTGAATAACACGCCCTATCCCTGCCACAGCATGTAGTTATCGCTGTTGTAATGCATCCCCCCGGTCGGTATGCAGAAGACCTTAGTCCCTCGTTATATCTTAATGGCTACAGGATTCCCAGGCAGCCCTGGAGCCAAGTACCATTAGGTAGTCATCAGTCTTCCCTGTATATAAGCACCTCATCAGAACGCTGTTGAGTCGCTGAACTCATCATAGACTGAAGTGAAGAGCCATTACTGCTATATAATGAGCCATAATCTTTTTAATCCCAAATGCATATTGCATTATGGCTTCAGAATTGCCTGAAGTTGCCCAACTCGTCGACTCTCATCAAATAGAAATAGAGTGGACTCGAATCAAAAAGAAATGTTTTACGCCCGCTCTAATGCGACCGGATTTCGTTCCTCTCTTTCCACTCAAAAGGTCTCTCTGGCTTTAGCCTCGACACGGGAGCCTTTGAAGTCACCGCAGACGGCGCCAAAGCATCACCGCGGTGGCTCCAGTAGAGGAGCATGTCGCCGGCGCTGCTCTCGAGCTCTAGCGGCAGACGGAAACTTCACAGGGTGGCCTGCTTCATCACGACACCCCCTATTTGGATGTTGAAAAGTTTGCTCGGCAGGGAGAATCAATAGGGGAGCGTGGCGCAGGGAGCGCGAGGCCCACCGCGGCGCCACGCCCATTGCCGCTTCCGAGCGTTCCTCCCGGCTGGCTGTGGGAGAGCCTCCTTCGTAATAGGCAGGAAGCGGGAGACGGCAGCGCATTTCACTCGGTTTCATCATCGCAGGCTTGTGCTCGCGCGTCCAGGGGTAAACGCTGTGGGAAGGGCCCCTCGCACAGGCCACAGCGGAACAGGAAGGGCTCACACTCCCCGACACGCATGGGAAGAGGGAAGTCAGGTGGCCATCTTATCAGAAAGAATTACGTTGTCCTCCGTTAAGGCAGAAAATAGAGGGTGCTGGGCAGGGAGGCTACAGCTTGACCTTTCCGTGACCAAGATTTACGAAGTCAACGGGATCCAACCGTTGCTGTTATTATTGGAATTAGCTTTTGTTTTGACCCGAGCGTGTTAGGATTTGAACCGTATTACATGTCGCATTGCATTGCCCGCCATATAACCTAGGGGATTATCGCCTATCTATCTATATTTCTATCTATCTATCTATCTATCTATCTATCTATCTATCTATCTATCTATCTATCTATCTATCGATCGAGCTATCTATCGAGCTATCTATTGCGTCATCAACTTGCATGATGGCGACTTGGAAGAAAACATCAATAATTCAAGGGCAATTAATTCCTCTTAAACCCAGTCTCTGTAGACTGAGGCTGAGAGGGTAATAAAAGTGAGGAGTCTCAACCAATGTAGGCCATAACATCATTATTGTACACCGCCTGCTGTTAAGGCTTGGATTGCATCAGTTGGAGTGTCGAGTTGACCACCAGACTACCGCCTGGTAATTTGGCTCGGTAGTTAAAGTATCGCCTGGACGTTTAATGCGGGGGACTGTGGCGTATTGGGTGGGGTGGGGGGGGTCTAAGTGAGCTAATGGTTCCGGGTTGCTGAGATGAGAAGAATCAAGGTTAATAGTGAGGCCCTATTCGGCACACCGCACACTTCTGAATTATGCAGGAAGTGCAATTCCGCTGAACATCATACCGGCTGATAAGAAGGGCCAGGCTCTTTCTATTGTGAGGCCCATCCTTCTCTTCTTCGGGTGCTCTTCCCCCGTCAGTTACCGGGGATCACCCAGAGCTTCTGTCACGGTATCGCGATTCTACTTTTCCCTTAACAATGCCGCAAGTCTTGTCTAATAACCCACCCCAACCACCGCAACTGTCTCTGGAATCAACTGCCACAGCTGGACAGAGGCTTCTGCTACAAGGCTGACCTTTCTAATGATAGACCCCCCAGCTAGGGGCACCACGGGACTCTTGTGTAATTTCCTGCATTCTTCATCAGGGAGGCTGACAGGCCTGTCAGCTGGAGAGGGCCTCTGTATGATTGGATGGCGAATGCCCTGTCCATTTCAATATAAGATGGTGGGCTGTGGTGGGCCCTGCCGGCTGCTGGCCACAGCAGAGGTTGAGAGGCACCTAGATTGGCTATTGAAAAACCTAATTTCATCCCACCTCGGAGTATGGAGCCCAATAACATTTAGTAAAGACTCTGGTCTAGAACAATGCTGTAAACGGTTTGTCAGCACTATTGGATTGGCAGGCCATCGGGGAGATGATTGTAAAGGTTTAGCACACGCCTACACACACACACCCACGCAGACAGGCATGCACACGCACGCACGCACACATACACACACACACCCTGCCAAACACACACAAACATGGGTGGACAAGTGAAGCGGTTCTAAGGCTCCTGTCTCAACCACAGTAAGGGCCCGCCCTGTGCTATCATATGTCTTGATAGGATGTCAGAGCTGGAATTAGGGGTAAACAACCAAAGGTCTGTGGAGCCTTCAGCTCTCGGTCTGCTCCGTGCAGGCTAAGGATCATGGAGACTCTGTCTCTCAGCCAACCGTTGGCGTACTGTGTGGAGCTGCACAGTTGGAGGCAGCCTTGATTGTGTGCTGCTGTGTACTGACGTCATGTAAGCCTTTGCTTTCTAGTAAACGACTGGTACCGCTTTGTGATAATGAGAGTTTGTGGTTAACCAATGTCCTGACCTTTTTTTTCTAGTGGCATACCAGGAAAGAAATGTGGTACCATCATCTTATCGGCGGAGGAGCTGGGAAACTGCAGGGTAAGTCATTCCTTGTCCATATTTCTACCGCACTGTGTTTGAATATTAATGCGCATGCACACCATAGCAAAATGAGGATTTACAGTAGTTGAAAAACAAAGCGCATTAAATTAAGGCATGGCCATGTTAGATTGTATCTGAAAAAATGGTCCCATGGTGAACACTCTATGAAAATGATTTGCACTCATAACGGCACCGTGCACATTCAGATCACTGACGCCGTGGTCCCAGTGTGCATTGTTAATCCATATATCAGTGTTAACAGTCTGGTCTCGTTAACATTGGCCATTGGCTTTCTATCAGCCCTGCTAAATGAGCAGAGTAAATAATCTCATTACAACAGAGCCACCGAAGCGCAGAGAGTTATTGGGCAGAACAACTGACCAATCACAATGTCTGTCAAACAACTCACTGAGCACGAACGTGTTAACACGGCCCTCACCCACTCCTGCAAAGTGTATAGGGTTTGTGATTGGTACAGTAAATACAACCCTGTCAATATTCCATATGTAGTATATTACAAATCAATAATATGAACATTATTTGACCCATCAATTAGTTTGTGTGCCATCTCTGCTGAAGTAATTCTTATTACAATGCAAGAGCAATCAGAAAATGTTCAAATACAATAACCAGGCCACGTGTGCCACAACAATCCCCATTAGATATCGCTCCCTTTCTGGCTGACAGCCAGTGACATTGTCTACAGTTTGTTAGGGCGGTGAAGGGCAGTCTGGAGTCAGCGTCGGATGCGATGGATCTATGGTAATAGGAGTTAACGTCATCACGTCAAAGCACCACTCATAGAGCCAGATCTGTAATATAAATGCAAATGGTCGTTATCATCCAAAGTGATCATCTCCCCTCTCCATGGGTGTATTAGAGAGACAAAGGTTAGAAAGCCACACTCAACCTGCACTGATTAATTTTAGCTTCACGCTTAGATTAACAAGACTCCCAAAAAAGGTTTACAGAGCTCAAGTGAAAAATAGAAACAATGGGTTGTGGCTTGGATAGGGCTCCGGTGTATGAACGCTATTGTCAGAGGGGAGTCCCCTGGCTTATGTTACATTACTGTAGAACAGTTTGGAGCTGTCTGCGTTCATCTATCCATCTGGATGGTGTTTACCGTTTGAGCCACCTGCGAGTAACAAGGCGGTCCTGGAGGTAAACATTACCATGCTTGTTTCGGGGGCGAGCTGAATGCAGAAGCTTGGCTTTGCTTCGATGAAGGGAGTCCCCTGGTGACATACGACGAGAGATGTGCAGACTGGGAGTGACGGCAGGATGCCTCTCCCCCCCCTGTGAAGGGAGAGCTACGGCTCTGCCGGGGATCATTACAGCCCCCCTGTGCTGGGATCAAACACACTCCCGCCTGCTGTCTTCTCTAGCCGACGGGAAGGGGCTGTGCAAGCTGCCTCGCTGAGTTGGCGGCCTCTCGGAAGACGGGACCCGAGCGCCATGTCCGGAGCGACTGGAGAGGTGGGAGTGGACTTTCCTCAGTGCGTCCCACCTGTCCCAGGCTGGCCTGGTAGTGGCTTCACAGAATGTGAGGGCGCCCTCCCGCCGTGGTGCTGTGTCGAGCTAGCGAACGATTACTCCTTTATCAACCGCTGCAGTTATTGTAGGTGACGAAGGCAGGGCAGTTGTAGTTCTGGTGAAATTCTGATTGTCTATACCTAGTTTGACTAAATGTTATAGTTTACTGCCATTTTTCATACTTTATATTACTGTATTAGGATGGATCCTGTATGAGACCTTAAGCATCAGGAGAAAACCTTCATTTGAGGCCTACATTTACATTATTGATAGAACATAAAGCCCCTTTGAAAAATCTATTGTCGAATGTCAGAACTGTGTATATTTCGGATCCATATCACTCACGTAATTCTATTTATTATGAATTCCAAAGCCCATAAGTACATCTGAGGAGGCTACGATTTAAATTGAATTCATATTATGTGATCAAATGTCATTATATATCTTATGCACTGACTGCAGTAGCCGTTTTTGTGCGTACCTCTGGTCCTTTAACACCGCACTCACAGTCTTTGCAATCCTCACAATGTATTGCTATGCCACCCACCCGGCGCAGTAATATCCTGCCTGAATGTACTAATGGAAAGACGGATGTGTATTGCATGGCATATCCCCCTTTGGCTTGGCTATGGAGTATTCCCTCCGATGGAGAGAAGACATGTTTTCCATGTCTAATGGGAGCTTATCCCAGCAATCCTTCTAGGTATAATAAGGTGGAGGGGTCTAGATGATATAGTCTAATTAAGATGCTGCCATTTTAACAAACTGGAGATAGAATAACTAAACTTGCAACTCATTTCCCGGTGAGAGCTGAGCACATCTGAAAACGGCGATTCTTCAGAGACTGAGGTCTTCATCTCAAAATGTCAGTGCATTACAATGAATTATATAGGCAGAGTGGTGGGTTTCGCATAAAGGTGATGCAGTATACATTCTGTACAGTACATGCTATTGCTGTGGCACTCCAGGGTCGCCTGGTGCGGTATTATGGCATGTATGGCTTTTTGCTGACCTCAGACTGCTGTTTTTAGTAACACTAAAAGGCTGATATGCAGTAGATAGTACAGCTTGGGAAAAACAAGCATGGGCATAGTTGATGTCTCGAGTTAGACCCCTACGCATAGACTTTTGGAATCTCAAAAGATAAAACAGCCTGCTAAGTTAATTTATACTTCACCAATGATTAAATGATACAGGCCGTAATTTAATTCAAAAGAGTTTGATGATACAAATAAGCTAATAATAAATATTAGAACAGGTACAGGAATGACATTTTTCCAAGAAATCCAGGGAACGAGGAAGAATGTTAACAGCAGTAAGTAACAGTGAGTAACTGGAAGGCTATACTGTACATGATTGGACGAGGATTATTGATTGCTTAATTGAATGATTGGTTGGTATTAAGGTTCTTGTCTCTCTGTGGAACTACAGTTTTCAACTTCCAAGAAACTGCATAACATCTGAAGAAATAAAAAGAAGTCTGGAGTCAATTCAGAAACTCATGAATATTGCATCCTTCTTAAGTCAGCACTGCAAATATGAATTCACAGCATGAGCGCATTATTCCAACCTTTTTTCGTCAATGTTGTTTTTTTTGCACTTGATTGCTTACCACCAGACAACATTATTTTAGAACACTGTCCTGTTGAAAAATTGGCTTTGTTGTATCTCCTCTCTGCCCTAGCTATGACAGTAAACATAGTCTACGTGCCGTGTGTGGGGTACGGGCATCGGGCCAAGGCCTTTAGCGGTGTGTGTGCTGTTGGTGGGTGAGGGAAGTGTCATTCTGATGTGGGTCACAGAGATCGATGGAGGACAGTTTGCTGTGGCTGCTTTCGGTCCGACTCAGACCTAATGGCTTCACTGCTCCACCTAAAAGCCAAAAGGCTACCTAGGGACAAGAGCACTTTCATTCATATCTAGCTGAACGATGCCCAAGCCAAGCCCTCCCCCCCCAGACATCTGGCCTTTGTCTATTCAACTTGGAGGCTGTTGTTCTCAGGATACTCCTTGGTCTTGGCTCCTGCATGCACGCACCCAGCTGTGTTCCGTGTTCAAGGTGCTAAAAGGTTTTTCAAATGGACGGTAGTCATAGGAACCCTGAACACATTCATATCCTGAGCATTATCCTGGAAGGTATGGCTGAGTTTGGGACTCGGCTTTGTCCTATTGCCCGTCTCCTCAATCTGTCCCCTATTGTCCATTATACAATGTCCTTATTATACAGGACAGCACAACACCCTGACCACATCAGACCTCTTTGGCAACCAAAGCATTACGGGCCACATTCATTGTCTCCATAATGGCAAGGAGCCGGCAAATGCTGCATACACGAGTATAATTATGGTAATACCAGGCTTTTTAACGTATCATTAACTGCACTCCCTGTCTCCATATTTGTCTCAGTGCGCCGTCCCCCCCTCCCCTCCCCTCCCATCCTCCCCTCCCCCTCTCACCCCTGATATAAAGCAATTTTATGAACAATTTGAGAGCCCCCACTTCACTTTGACATTGCTGCTTCTATTCTAGGTAGTTCAAGACCAGTTCAAGTATAAATGTTACTTCTATTCTCCGTTCATACTGTATCTTTAAACATTAGACACTGCCGCGTGCCAGGACATGTTAATGGATGATTATACATGCGTAGGCTCTGTTTGGTAAGCAGGGCACACGGACCGGCTGCATTCTCTGCCTATTAAAATACAGTCCATGCTTGGCTTTTTGTTACGGACGTTTCAGCGCTTTTAAAGCTTGGCACAAGGCTGGTGTAAAAAAAACAAAAGCAAGCAAACAGAGGGCCCCCGTAATCCAGCAGGGATTTATAATGTCATCCCCCTCTCCTCCCTCTTTTCATCACTCTGTTTATTCCCCCTTTTTTAGGATTGTGCCACCATGCAGTTTTGTGCCAACAAGCTGGACAAGAAAGACTTTTTTGGCAAGTCGGATCCGTTCATGGTCTTCTACAGAAGCAACGAGGACGGAACGTGAGTTTTGCCCTCATTCCCTTGTTGGCGTTGGCATGTGGCTCATTGGTATTCATCAAAGGGCTGAAGTGCTCGATGAAGACAAAGCTTGAGAATCCCAGGGAAGGGCAATCCAAGGGCGGCAGAACAAGCGAAGTGTCTAATGAATGTTGCAGACAGACAAATGAAGGCGGAGATAACTCGCTGTCAGTGGTGCCGCAGATTTATGGAGGGTGTTTCCTTTAGGGCCCTGCCGCGGGGCCTGCGGTCACCGTTGTGGCACTCTCTCTCTCTCTCTCTCTCTCTCTCTCTCTCTCTCTCTAAGGTTCACCATCTGTCATAAGACAGAGGTGGTGAAGAACACCCTGAACCCCGTGTGGCAGCCCTTCACCATCCCCGTACGGGCGCTGTGCAACGGAGACTACGAGAGGTAGGGCTCCCACGCCACCCGTCACGGGTGACCAATTTGGATGCATGTTGTCACTTGTCACATGTTGGTGGCTGCATACACACACACACACACACACGCGCGCACACACACACACACACACACACACACACACACACACACACACACAGGACGAAGGATACCCGGCATGCCAGTTAATGTCAAGTTTCTGCCCAGTTTTGACATGTGCTGTAATCATGTCAAGCTGGCATGGGCTCAGCAAACTTAAACACCATAGATT
Organism: Galaxias brevipinnis; assembly: GCA_036023535.2. Classification (NCBI taxonomy): domain Eukaryota; kingdom Metazoa; phylum Chordata; class Actinopteri; order Galaxiiformes; family Galaxiidae; genus Galaxias; species Galaxias brevipinnis. The sequence continues at coordinate 45,778 of JAVQIZ010100922.1, read as the reverse complement.
TTGTTTGTTATTGTTACTCTATCTGTTGCTTCAAATTGACAGTTATTATATCTGTAACGCCCCGGTAGACTTGGGTCGGCTGCTCATTGATTTGTCCCTAGCCGGCAACACAATTCTAGATAAGTCTGTGATTGGCTGCTCCTGTCTGTGGCTTCCTCTATCTAATCGGAATCTCTGGAGAGCAAGGGGCCTTGCAGGAGTGCTGACAATCAGGATAAGCCTTGGCAAGAACATAAAAAGGGAGTGTCTGAGAGAGCGAGAGACAGAGAGAGAGAGAGAGCGAGAGAAAGGTAGATCGAGAGAAATAGAGGGATAGCGATGAGTGAATGAGAAAAGGGGGGGTGGGGGGGTGTGAGAGTGTGATGGCAGCGGCAGGAGCTTCAGGGGTAACCCCGCTGCTCCACTCCATGTGTGCGCTGGCGTGTCTTGTGTGCTGTAGCTTCGGTGTGTCCGTGTTCGGTGTGTGTGTGTGTGTGTGTGTGTGTGTGTGTGTGTGTGGAACCCGACAGCTCACACATCATGCTTCGCCTCCGAAGGCCTGTTCCCACACCTAAGGTAGCTGGACTGAGAGTCAGTGTAGCTGTCGGCTCTCCTGTCTGCCAAAGCTAATGAGCCCGGACAGGGGGGGTGGTGCAGGCAGCAGATGCAACCTGGGCAGAACAGGCCACTGAGATGCAGAGAGGCTTTTCGTTTAGGGAGGAAGAGACGGGTGTGCTGAATTTATGAATGGCAATGAAAGTTGGCTACTTTGAGGCCTTCTCACGTCTACAAGCCGAGTTGGTAAGGGGTAAAAGGTCAAATGGAAACCCAGCCTAAACCTCGTACACAAGAGGATAGTTGGTGTTTCTCTCTAAAAGAGTGATCTTGTTGCGCCATTGGGGATCTCATTAGGAGTCCTACGGCTAAGCAGCATACTGAAACCTTTCTTTTGGACGGATGCTTGGTTGGGAAATAAAAACCAAAACGCTTCAAGCATGTGGCCGTTCCCTGGTGGGATTGCAGCTGACGTTGCAGGTAAATGAGTCTGGCTGGGATCTGAAAGGCCAACATCCTCCGGTGTTGGTGTCAAACCGACTTCACGGTGCACATATCGCAGGTTCCTTTGTTCATTTGCATTTCATTATTCACATTCTTTGTGGTCATTGCGGTTCATTTGTCATCTTCGTCGTTTCAGATGGTGTGTCGTTTGATCCATTCGAGTCGAGGCGTACAACCATCCTAATGATTTTCGGCCTTCTGATTCTGTTTCATGTCTACAATGTGGGACTGAAATAATTGCCTCCTTAGTCCAAATCTTTTGCTGTTTGGGTGGTGAATTTTGTATTTCGTTTTGTAACCTGAGTTCTCTTGTTGCGTCAAAGTCAAATTAGAGCAAATCTATGTTGATTAACGTGAGTGGTCAATCAGTTCTTTTGATTTCTCCTGTGTCCAAACACATTCTACTCCTGTCAATCATTCGTTTAGATACTGGTCTTTATCTCAGACATGCTTTCTGTTTACTTGCAAGCATGCAACCAGCTGTGTGTGTATTTATTCAAATTAGCCTTGGTATACTGGTAGTCTGGTTGCTAGCAGGGCAGAGTAATTACCACTGCTCCTGGATCAACTGACGCTTGAGTGACAGAGCTCACGGGCATCAGCACAGATGAGTCAATCATTTCTGCTGGAGGAGGAGGAGGAGGAAATCTCCCCCAGGTCCTTGAGGCAAGAGATCCCTCGCAGCCATGCTGCATGTTTTGGTTCTCCATGTGGCTGCTTATTTTGAGAGCTTCTGCTCTTTCCCTTTGGGTTAGTTCTACCTTTGGCAGGACAAAAAAAAAAAAAAAAAAACTTTCGGGAACTCTTGTCAACCCTAGCCTAGCCTCGTCTCTGATGTGAAACCACGTCTCCATGCAGTCAGTTTCCATGGCTTTTTCCCTTGATAGTCATGCCTTGAAAAGTGTTAACTGTAGATTGTTTTGTGCTATGTTTGTGATTAAAGTTTATTCCATCTTTCCACAGTCGTAATTACTGAAACAGCCCAATTATTTGTGCGATTTTAAGCTTAATTGTCTCTTCGAATATCATTTACACGTAATCAGCTAATGTGGTTCACCCAAGCCCCACTCTGTATTACGTGATAAAGGTTTCAGGCAATAGCTATTTTCTCTCTCCCAAATCCTCATTTGAAACCCTCATACGAGTGTGGACTCAAAACACATATAGGAAGAGATCACAGTCCCTAAATATCCAATTTACCTCTGACTGAGTTAATCAACGTTGATGGTTTGGTTTTACTGCAAGACCAAACAGACCAGCAAGAGTCCATCGGCCCTTATGATCTCCTAATCAGACTGCAGTCGGTTTAATGTAGGGAAGGATGTGAAGGACACTTGTGGAAAACAACACACCCCCTCACTGGCGCTTTCTTCTCTTCTTCGGTGTGCTTTGTAGGACAATCAAGGCAGAAATATATGACTGGGACAGAGATGGAAGGTATGTTTCACACACACACACACACACACACACACACACTTATGTCTAGACAGTACTCACACTCAAGGTCTTCAAAATAATGCCAAAGCCCTAAACCACATTCATTTTTAATACATTATTTCAACAAATGAACATGACAATCTTTTCCCTGCCAACCTTTGATCAGTATTTTTGCTTGGATTCCCCCGTTGATGAGACGAGACATCAACCTAATACCATTCGCCTGTTAGATATTCCAACGCTGTTATCTACGCTGTATTTTCTTCTCTTTTAACAGCCACGACTTCATTGGAGAATTCACCAGCAGTTACAAAGAGCTGTGTCGGGGTCACAGTCAGTTCAACGTCTACGAGGTGAGTGGTGACTACCAAATGGAGCTTTTAGTGCATGATCAAGTAATGCACCGCCCCCCTTAAGGCAGCCGGAGAACACACAATGTAGGGGACGACCCCAGCGGTGTTGCTTTGAGTCCCAACTCCACGGCACGGACAGCTAAGATGCAGTCAGGGGGCGAACTCTCATTTGAGACATCACTCTGTGGGCTAGTGTTTCCTGAGCCCGCTAAGCTTGCTATTAGCATATGAGCTTGATATTAGCATAAAGAACCCAGCTACGGCCCTCCATGGACCAGCCTATGGCCACAGCACTATTAACCACCACCAGGGAGGGCCGTCTGTGCTGTGGACTAGGGGTAGGGGTAGGGATTAGGCTCGCTGCTCCCAAGCCCTGTTGCTGATTAGGGGCTCCGGGCACGGCGCTTGGTGTGGCTGATGAGATATTGCTCTCTGGCCCGCTGTGGCCCCAACTGGTCCCTGCTCATTATAACACTTGCCACGTTGCATTAGTTGGTGAATAAGTCATGGAGGTGGCTTCAGGAGGCGGGCTCAAGGGAAGGAAAGAAGGGAGGAAGAGAGAGAGAGAGAGGGAGAGACCCACTGTGGACGCATGTGGACATGGCCTTTTAGACTGCTGACTTGACAGAACCAGGTGCATTCGTTAACCTTCACAAGGGCAGCGCTTTTCAATCAGGAAAATGAACAAGTGGGCTCTCTTTCCTCACGGAGCCATGTTAGTCTGCTAGAAATATATGTATTTGATGGACATCGAGTTACGCAATGCTACAACATTCGCGGGAAAGCCAGTGGCAAAGTAAGTCTGTCGGCTGCCAGTGGAGTGAAGCATATTATAGAGGCCGGCACCTTGGCTAAATGTCCTCAGATTTGTAGTAAAAGATTTGGATGGTTGTTGTTAAAGAAATGGTCTCATCTTTTGTGGTGAGCGGTAAATCCATTCCAGGGTACATATGAGGAACCAGAGTCTTAGCGCTCCATGCTGTAGTGGTGTTGATGCTGGCTTAACGCTAACAGAGGAGGGATGTAATTGAGAGTGACGTCTGGAGCGTCTGCTTTGTGAAGTAATGTGACCCAGGGAGTGAGTGATGGGGGTGGTGCAACAGAGAATTACCTCAAACGGAAGAGATGACAGAGGAGTAGGAGGGAGGGAGGAAGGGGGGGGCAGCACTTCACCAGAGAGACTTACGCATCCCCGTGGCAGAGCAGAGACGAGCCCAAAGGAGAGGAGACCGTGACACACACACCCACACACACACACACACAAACACACACACACGCACACACGCACACACACCAAACTTGACAGTACTGTTGAATGACTAGATTTCCTTATGCTGGTCCTTTTAATGGAGGCTGGAAGCCTTACAATGAGAATCCTGTTGCTTCATGTGACCTTGATGGTTTTTGGAGAAGCTGCAGCATAATGCCCGTGGCCTCAAGCCTTGAATGCACAATGTTCACTGTTCTGTTTGTAATCTCTTATCCCTGCCCATTTCCCTGTACTCCTGTGCCGCCTGTATCTCATGCGCAGTCCCTGCGTGCCCGTTAGTCTGATGCATGGGAATGTGTTAAATAGTGTAAACAGTTACATAGTAAAGGACATGTTTTACTTTAAGACAGAGATATACAGTCCTGATGGAACGTGTTGCATTGCCGCTGAGCTTGGCTGCACACAAACGGAGTATACAAAAGCGCTTAGGTTTTCACAATCCCATGAACAATTTATCTCCTTGGCCTGAGGGAGTGATCAATGCTATCTCACCTTTTTGCTGTTACTGGATTTAGTTTCTATGCTCCATTACCTTCATCTATGCAGAGACAGTGGACTATGCCATTTTAATAACCCCAGGGTGCAGTCAATGGGTGTGTGTGTGTGTGTGTGTATATTTTGACGTGAGTTTTTATTGGCAATATCCCTCTCTGTTTGTGTTGTTATTAGGTGGTGAACGCCAAGAAGAAGCTAAAGAAAAAGAGATACATCAACTCGGGAACAGTAAGTCTGTTTGTAAAGATTAGCTCCTCTGTGGGTACTTCCCATCCTGCTCAGTCACATGAATATTCCCCAAGAAGTTGACTCTTATTTGGTTTCAAGAGGACCTCTGAACGACCTCCCCAGATGAGCACCGCCACAAACAGTGGCAGAGGGCGAAAGTGATAACGACACCAAAACAATCTAATCCAATCCGAGTCCAAATAAAAATGCGTCAAGGCACGCCTCTCACTCTTGCTGCTGACCTGTGTTTAGAAAACAGCCACTGCATTGTTATCACTTTCAATACTTTGCTCGACTATGACTACATAATTAGGACGAGAGACAAGTCATCCATCCTGCTGGCTCATCAGGGCACACCGGAGATGGATATTCCCGCACTCATTGCAATGCTAATATGCAGCTCAGTGTCAAACTTGTTCCGCTGCGATGAATCACTTCTGGGTGGTTAGCCTCGGGGGCCAACGGTTAATGTGTAGATTGGAAAATTGTGTTTATCTTAATTACCTATGCGCTGAATAACCATTAGGTAATCTGTTTGCATTTTGTCCCAAGGTGTCACTACTGTCGTTAAGCGTGGAGTCGGAGCACACTTTCTTGGACTACATCAAAGGGGGGTGAGTTCTGCAGTTTGTTTTCGGCAAACTTCATGCTTGATTTGCTCACTCTGAAAGTTTACACCGCCCCTCCCAATACTGGTTTACTGAAACGACAAAGTCCAGAAGTCCTAAACTTTAGCTCTGAGGTACTTTTGGCGCGCTACGCGACAGAGCACAACGACTCTGGCTAAATGTGGTGCCACACTCACATGCCTGCTACAGAGCAGGAGCTCCGGTCTCCAGTTCATTTATAGGCTTTACTACTGGAGCTTCTCCCTTCCAACTTTCTGCTTCCACTTCCAGTTCAACTCACTCGGGAAGCCGCGTTTCCTCGAACGTTAGGGATTGCATTCACGTCGAGCAGACTGAAATGTTCCTCGTCTGACTCGAGTGCCTGCACAAAAGAGACAGTCTTGCCGCATCCTCTCATCCCTTCTACTCTACACTCAGTCTGAATGAATATAAATGACGCCGGCGATGAAATATGTAGTGGAAGTGGCTAATTAGAGGCAACCAACCTGTCACGTATGCAAATGTTTCTCTGTGGATCCGCAGCTGTCCCGCTTTCAGCCTTCTGGTGGATTTCGTAGGTCATCATGGCGTCCTAGATCTGCCAGTGACCCTCGGGGTCCCTCTCCAGCTCGTCCACTGACCAATTCACTTTCAATTTACTGTTCCACATGGGGCCGGAGCAGCTGTTGTTGGAACCCCTTTATCAGTGACGAGGTGCAATGCTCGGGCACCAAGCTGTGGAAAACAAGTGGTTAAAATTGTATGCTCCTAAGCTCTTCAATTCGGATCGACGATCGAGAAAATATTGCATTTTTTCTCTGGAAATAGATTTATTTTTCCTGTCATACAGAGCTGTACTGTTTTTTTTTCTTGTCATGTTCAAGTGTGACGGAGATTTTAAAAGAGGGTATTAGGGCAAAAAGTCAAGCCCACCTCTTCGATTCTGTGAGGTTAATGCAATATTTATATTCTTTTCACCAAGCCATATCGAAATATTTCTTTTTAAATTGAATCTTAAATGAGTTTGCCTCGGGTAATAGTTTCTATATGGCCTACATTGTATGGATTTTCTTATTAATCTTTGATAGGTTCCATCTAAAATAACTCAAATCACAAGTGAGAAATTAATACTGACATTACATTTTTCACATTAGTTTCCACAAAATATACTATGATTGCCTTTTAAACCCTGTGATGCTTGTATACTGGATATATCTAAATGCACAGTATATTTGATCATACATCTTTAGTGCTAATAGTAGAAGGTTCATGGAAATCAATCTAAAACAGTGAGACAATAAACGGGAGACGAGTGACAAGGTATGATGGTGTGTATGGGCTGGCCAGGGAAAGCCTTCACGGGACTCTACAAAACATCCGACATCCACGAGATCGGACCTGTTATTCATTCAGTTTGGATCCCGAAACAGAGACAGAGAAGATACCTGGGGAGGGTAGACGCTGGATCTGCTTCCTATGGGCCTCTGAAACCGGTGCGCCATCAAAAGGCCACTGTCCATGGCTCATATGGAAACGGCTTGTTGCTACAATTTATGTATGAGATGGCTGCATCCGTTTGTGGTGAGGGAATTGTTGGAACAAGAAGCTCTTTGGAAAGGGGTGTGCAATTCTAATATACATTAGATCATCTCAGATTGATTGCAGAAAAAAAATGTGGGAAACGTCACTAGCACATTCAGAGAAGGGAAGGAAATGGAAGTGTTGCAAAATAAAGGAAAGACTATAAATGCTTAAGAAATGTATATAATGTAATATGGGTTCACACCCTGTCCATGGAAATGTTGCCTCGGGGAAAAAGTACTCGTCTCCTAAGACTACATAATGCATGTTGGCTTATTTTATTCATGGCAAATAATTGTTATCTTCAGCTTTCAAACTAATTCCCAGTCTTGTCACAAATCCAGAGAAACGAGAAACCATTTAATTGAACACCGCCATGGTTGAGATAGGGACTGCGCGGCTTCCTACATTGGCGACAGCAGCCAATCGAAATCCCCACAGGGCTGTGTGTCCATGGTCGGCTGACCTGTTTGTTTCATCACACTCGGCTCTAATGGAAAGTGGCACCAATGAGAGGCACTTGATTTCCCAAGCTGTTCACCCAGGAAATATTCTAGAAAGCTGCAGAGGGAGGGGGGGGGGGGGGATAAGGAGGGAGGGTGGCACGGTGGCAGCGAGGGGAAAGACAACAGGAACCTCTCACTGTCTTCCTCTGCTCAGAGTGAAAGGACAGACAGAGGAGAAGAAGAAGGAGCTATGGTAACGAGTGTGTGCATCTTTGTGTGTGTCCTCGGGTGTGTGTGTCCTCGGGTGTGTGTGTGTGTTTACAAAAGTGACACCAGAGAGCATATGCCCAGTGCTCTGTTCAGTGGGGAGAGAGGTCATGGAGACGTCAGTCATGTGCTCCTGATCGCAGGTTCCCCCGGATCCCCCTTTAAACTATGATCTCACAGTCCCAGTTACCCCGATAGCGCCTCTGAGTGACAGTGCAATCATCCAATGATCTTTCCTTTGTTGAGATTTCTTAACTGTGGATCACAGCCTGGAATGCAGGAAAGCTACTTTCTCCGAACTAAACCAAGCAAATCAGCGGTAAGATTGAAGAAAAGTAAAGGCGGCTACGGCACAATGCCATCTGTCGGCTAGGCAGCGAGAGCTTTCACTCAATGCAGATTAAACGGCCTGGGTCAGTGGTTCCTCACAACAGGAATCGGCCATTATCTGGAATACAATGTCGGCAAGGATTTCTGAATGGTGCTAAGGCAATCACTGTTAATCACAATGAAACACGCTTCAATCTGGAGCCTCTCACTGTCTACGACACCCCCCTGCTGACACACCAGCTTCCTCTTGGGATGGGGAAAAAACAGGCATTGAGGGTAGGGTAGTTCTCCCTTATGCAACAGATTATTGCAGAGTACTAGCTGTAGTTTTGCTGGACTTAAAGCATGAAAATACATTTGGGCACATAGTTTTGCTGGACCATCAATGTTCATTAGTTGGCAATGTAGGTTGCTAAAACAATCAATACATAGAATGGAAATAAATAATAGCGTTCGTCTAATGCCAAAAAAGGAATGAGACTTTTCCCACTGTGGGGATGACAATTGATGATGATGTTGTCCAAAATGAGGGTGTTGGATAATGATGTTGACCATGTGTAGTGAGACTAGATTAATACCAACAATGAGAAACAGTGTTCCTTCCCTACAGACACCTACATTTTGTTTCCGCTATCTTATTTATCTCATTATTGCAGTTATGAATACACATTTATATTTTATTTAAGGGTATTAATTGCCTGAATTCTACATGTTTTTGGATAAACGGCTAGATGTCATTGCTTTTAAATTGTAAATCTTTCAAGAATATATTTAACATTTAGGATCCATAAATAATTTTTGTAATCATGGTTCTGTAAAACTTTAATGCACATAGCATAGTGATTTCAGGCCTCAAAAATAAATGTTGTTCTGATAATGCTTTCCATTAGACCAAATACAGTCTTAAAAAATGGTGGCTTTAAAGTTTTACAGATTACTGCCCATGCATGTAGTTGAAATTACTAGCAGAACTGGTTTTGGGGACGCTGAGACCATTTCCTTTGGATTTGCGGGAGCGGATATAGTAGGTGTATCTTGGATGCTCCTCGCTGGAGCAGAGCGCTGCCTCCCAGGTGAGAGTTGGAGCAGAAAGCAGACTGAAGCCAGGGTAATTACGGTACTCTTCTTTGACAGATGGCCAGATTAGGTCTCGGAGCGCAAACTTTTCAGACGTAACACTAACTTTGTAGCAGACGGCAGACGTTTTGGTCAGTCGGTTTGCGGATCCATCTTGGACCTAAACAGACCCCATTAAGCTGCATCGCCGCACAAGCACCAGTTAACAGCGTTTACAGCGGGTTTTGATTTCCTGTTAACATGCATTGTCTTTGCCATTCATCTGTTTCAGCACCCAGATTCACTTTACAGTGGCCATTGATTTCACCGCTTCCAATGGTGAGCACCCCATTTTCTCCTCACTGTTTTCCCTTTTAGGTGGATGTATCAAAAATCCAATATGTCTGGCTTAGCTGATCTATTCGGTGTAGGGGATATTACGTACTACACACTGTGTGGCAGATACATATATTGTGAAACAGCTGTCGTCCTACTGTCACATCAATATCACTCAAGCACAAACTTGGTGTGGACACGATGCTGCCAGGGCTATTGACCTTTTCAGCTGACTCTAAGTGGCCGCCTTGCTATCGGTCATGTGTCAACCCGGCTACACGCGCAGGCCGATTTTAAGCCTCGGGTCCATCACTCACCCTAAACTCCCTCTATTGACAGGTAATCCATCCCAGTCCACTTCGCTCCACTACATGAACCCCTACCAAATGAACGCCTACGCCATGGCCCTGAAGGCTGTAGGGGAGATCATCCAGGACTACGACAGTGATAAGATGTTCCCAGCGCTGGGCTTCGGCGCTAAGCTGCCCCCCGATGGCACCGTCTCCCACGAGTTCCCCTTGGTAACTAAAACAGGAAATACGGAGCAGTCCTAGGAAACTCATTAAGGCTGCGGGAGCCTGGTTCAAATGTCACTTCAAAGGCTCTTGCCCTCATTCCCTTGCTCTGACTCCTTTCATATATATATATATACATGAATGTGATAGCTGTCTTCTCCATGGAGTTTGAGTGAGTGTGCGCACTTCGTTAATGTATTCGTGCTTTTTTTTTAAACACTTACTTGTTTGTTTATGTTTTCATGTACACTTACGAGTGGGGGTGTGCATTTCGGTGGGAGTACTTCTGCTTTTGCCAGACGCAAACCGGAATATGTTTAAACTGGGTTTCATTTACCTTTTATAGTGCAAATATGGATACGTAAGCTTGAAGGTTTCAGAATCAATTTGGCTTTTTTTTCTGTCCACTAATATGTTCTGGCTGCTGTACAATATGGCTAATGAGAATCTGGGCAGCAGGGCATCGTCTGCATTAGTGTGAAGAATCATGCATCTTGCCAAATCAAAGAAAGACCTCTTTCTTTTAATACCCACGTTTGCCGTATAGTTAGTGGGAGTTCAATTGCGCTGCAGACATATGTTCTATTCCACTCATTCACCATGAAGATTGCATTACAGAGCATCTATATTTACACCGCTTTAGACTAAGAGTTCCTAGATAACCCCAAACACACTGCTAATCTGCCTCTTCACAAACATTTCAAAAATATGATGTCCTTTTCTAGAATGGCAACGTTGAGAACCCGTACTGCAACGGCATGGAGGGGATCCTGGAAGCTTATCACCAGAGCCTTCAGACCGTGCAGCTCTACGGGCCCACCAACTTCGCTCCGGTCGTCAATCACGTGGCAAGGTGGGAAAACTATTGATACATTAGCCCCGTCTCAACGTAGCACCACTGTGTCTTGTACTTGGCTGGCAGTGAGACACGAGGCCACCCTCAGGTTTGACATTGACATTAGAGTACAAACTAGACTGCCCATTAGATCTATAAGCAGTGCCGTGAGCGATGATTGTTTTGCGCATTCAGCAGTGAACTAATGAAGGGTAAACCGACAAATCAGTGGCTGGCTGAGACTGTTTGGCGTGGTTGTCAAGTATGTGGTTCCGTGAAGAGTAGGCCTTGGTTGTCTGATGAGGGAAATGTCCATTTGGTCTGCCAAACGGCAGCCATCTCTCATTTCTCCTACAATTACCCCGCCCACTATCTAATTAAAATGCCAACTGAAGAGAGCCTCATTTGACAAGCAAAATTAGACAGCATGAGAAAGGACTCACACATACAACCCCTAGGTCAAAAGCAAAGGCCCCAGGCGTTGACAGTGATAAGTGGGCACGTGCATACCACTTCACTGTAGCTTTTTTCTATCTTATCATTTCTCTCTGGGCAATCTTGAATATGTGCTATCAATAATGCGCTAAAATAAAAAGAGCCCGCCTGTAACCATTCCATTGTGGAGACGCAGGTGCAGGTGAGTCTGGGGTTTTAATAACACAATCTCGAGGCATGATAACAACTGAAAACAATAAACACACACGACACATAGACTTCACCAGAGCACTAAGACCCGTCGAGAAGGCTCCGAACAATACACACAACACTCTGGGCTGTGCCTGTATACACAAACCGACCAACCCAAACCAATTAACCCGGGTGTCCCTAATTAATCATCGGGTGAAGCTGGTCGTCGGAGAGGGAGCGTGGGTGGGACAACGCCACCGACATATACATAGCTGTAAATATTTCATTCTGAGGCCATGAATAGATGGTAGAATGTAGGTCACATTCACCATGGAGTCTCTAACCTTCTTTTACAGCAGTGGCACTAACAGACTTGAGACCTGAGCGTACAGCCTACTTTACTCTGCCACTCACCTACATACATATTTATGCTCTTTGACACGCTCTGGGCCAACACAGTTCGTATTCAGCCGAGAGTGGCTTTTCAATGTGTTTTTAAGTGGTCTCTCTCATCATAATGTTTACAGAGTCCTTTCGTTCTCACATGCGTTCTCCTTCGGCAGGTACGCCGCGGCGGTAAATGATGGCTCCCAGTACTTCGTCCTGCTCATCATCACGGACGGCGTCATCTCTGACATGGCCCAGACCAAGGAGGCCATAGTCAACGTGAGTGCAGCACTAACTGTAGCGCCAGTTGGTCAGGAGGGAGTCCCCTTCCCTCTGGCGGTGGTGGTGGTGGTGGTAGGGGGGTTGGGCTTTATGCGATGACCCTCCTGCTCCGCTCTGGTTCTTTACCTCGTTATCTTTAGTTCTCCTCTCTCTTGTGTTGGACCTGGGGACGGCCTCCTGATACTAGCGCAGTATCACTCTCTCCTATACGTTGGGCCTCAGGCATAAGGGCATTTGTCGAGGATGTTCCTGAGTGTGCTGTAGTTCGTGTTGGTGAAGTATTTCCAACACTTACCTCTAGCTTGGTTCTTATTGCCGACTAGTCTCCGGACGTTTGAAACCAATAAAGTGGTTGTATTGCGGTGCTATAGTTGTGCTTTGTTTAAATATTAAATACTTCTTACGAATCGAGTTGTTTGTGTTGTTGGGATTTGTCGAATCGAAAGCAAAAGCCTGAGAAACACAGAACAACAGGTTTGTCATCCTCAGTACTGAGCCTTGGAGCGCCCAAGCAAGCAGACTGCGTGACCCCCCCAGCAGACTGGGTTTAAAGGGAATTTGCGACTGTTAGTCAAATCATTAGAACAGCCACACCTTCCTTTTAAGATCTTGTCTGCTGCTCTAAGCTGCCTGGACCGAGCTTCCTGTTGGCCACAGTGCCCTAACCTCGTCTGTTCTGTAGGACTGACCTGAGACCTGCACTGGACCACAGTCTTTGTTTACTGTTTCAGCAGGGACTTAGGCCCAGGTCACTCCGGCTGTCACCTGGCAGTGTTGTTGCTTCCGATCGGCTTCTCAGTTGCACACATACTGAAGCTGCAAAGTGGAAATCTTTAGGGTATTTCAAAGAACGTAAAGGTTTCCCGGTTCATCAGAACGGGATATAAATGGCTTGGGAACTGGGTTGGCATGCGCAGCATGAAAAAACAACTGATTCATATTCTAGTGATGTAAATCACCAAAATATTGACAACATGATTGATACCAGAAGCATACATATGGATGTATTAGGTAGAGGATGCTGTACCTAGATATATAGATTACGCAAGACCCCAAGGCTCAAGTGCACCTTTAAAGTATCAAACTGAGTAAGTGAAATCATTTAAAGTGTTATGCATTTAATGTTGCACTTGTATAACCAGGTTCATGTCTGTAAAATAATTGTAGGGAATGTATACTTAAATGTTACCTGAGTGTTGGCTTAAGGGCAGGGCTTTTCCAGGAGAGAAAGAATGTGGAAAGTGGGAGATCTGGACTCCTGTGTCTGCTTATCCGCAATATGCCATCTCCCTTGAGAGGCCTTCCATGAAGCTGACCTACTTTTACCCCCCACCAAATGTGTTTTTTTACCAAAGGCATAATATATCATTCATTCATAGCATAGCTTTTATGGACCGCCTTGACTTCCTAGCATCTCTTTCTCCCTCCGCAGATATCTGAGGTTAGAGATGCGGGGAGGCATATAGATTGCTCCATTACTTTTCCTTAGGGACAAATAAGCTGGCCTATACGTTCTGTAATATAGGAACAGTAACCTAGAAACAATTGGTATACAAATACAATATAAATGATCACTGTTAATGCATATCATGTTTTATTCCAAATGTTAACTGATGATTTGATTTGACACACTTTAACAACGTCACTTCATCAAAAATACATGATTGGAATTAGGAACATATTTGAGGATTGCATATTTTGACATCCATGTATGGTACACTACATTACGTAATCCAAAAAGATGTATTGTCCCTAACACAAGTCAACAGTTTGTAATAGCCTGATGTCCTAAAAATGCTCAAGATGAGTGTCGTTGACCTAAACAAAAAGCAGCAAGCTATTCTATAGAGCAGCAAAAGTTTTTATCTGTCAGGGGGAGGAAAGTGTACAGGGCACTGTCAATAAGAGAAGTGAGTGTTAGTTAACATCACTTTTTCAGCTGCAGACAGGCCAGTGTCCATTTACTTTTTTTTTTTCTCTGGCAGCCAATTCAGTTAACAACCCCAAAGATTAAACCCTTCCATTCTGGAAGCCCAGTCTGTCGTATAGAAACACATAGATTTGGATACCTTTTGACCTGGGCCTGTGCGGATGTCGAAAATCTGATCTTTGTTCATAACAGATTAAACTAAGCTAAAACGATTTGACTATTACAAAGGTTTTGATTAATTGTTTATTTTATCTTGCATTATTGCACTAATATTTCTTTTTCGTGCGAATGATACTATTATCCCTTTTTAATAAATACTGTGTTCCTCTCGTGCATTACAGGCTGCTAAGCTTCCCATGTCAATAATCATTGTTGGAGTTGGTCAGGCTGAGTTCGATGGTGAGATATTTCCAGTTGATTTAATTTAAATACCTGAAAATTACATTTTACATATTTTCTCTTATTTGTTATGGCTATAACACACAATGTGAAAAATAAATATTCGTATTATAATTGTCATAGTCAACAACTTATTTCCTGCACTTAAATTCATGTTAGATGAAAATGTTCGCTGAAAAATTTCAGCTGCAATTTTCTTTCGACAGCTGTCTCTATTTTTTAATTTACAATATTGGACGCAAGTATTGGAAGGCAATTAGGACTCGGTTTGTTTAGGGTAGCTTCAGTGTTGCTGATGTCGACTAATTGGCAGGTTTGGGATAAGTCCCTAGTTGATACACAGATGTTGTATGTTCTTTGAATATCTTAACCATATGGTAACAGCTTTGAAGGTGGTGCCTTTCATGGGTCCAGTCAGGAGTATTTATACAGTATATGGCACTGAATGTACTCAGGAATGTAACTGTGAGAATGTCTCAGATTCTACAACACACCGGCGTAGATAGGGACTACTTAAAATTTGGTTTTTTTACATTCTTTCTGCAGCCATGGTGGAACTGGATGGCGATGATATTCGGATTTCCTCGCGAGGAAAGCTGGCAGAGAGAGACATTGTACAGGTAAGACGTTTCAACCTGTTGAAACTGCCCATGAACGTAAAATGGGGAGAATAAAAGAAATAAAAGAGGCAGGGTCGCAATAAAACGAGATACTTGTTGTGAACGTGATCAGGGGCTAGACTGTTCTTGCTGATGTGCACCGCTCTCAACACTGCGTTCATTGTATGTCCCAGTTTGTCCCGTTCAGAGACTACATGGACCGCACAGGCAACCATGTGTTGAGCATGGCTCGGCTGGCCAAGGATGTGCTGGCTGAGATCCCTGACCAGCTCATCTCCTACATGAAGAGCCGGGCCATCAAGCCCTTCCCCAGTCCTCCACCCTATTCCCCCGACCACAGCCAGACCACACCCATCTGAACCCAGCCAGCAGGATGTAGTGAAGACTCGAGGCAACCCCCTCCAACAATACACCACTGAAGACATATGGAATGGCGAACAGGGCATTTGGGTAAATATTGACATGGCTCTCGTTGAGCAGATCGATCAGACTCTTATTTTGGAGTAGGATGACTGTGGAAAGAAGCAAAGATGAGGGAGTGCTCGTGTTGAAGTTGTCACCTGCTGACGAGTTGACGGAGCCCTAAGAGGAGGAAAGTAGACGTTAAGGGGTTTGGATAAGGTAGTTGTGTGCTGTCAAAGTGGTTATTTAATGGATAGCGAGCGCACCCTCAGAGGAGGGGCGTTTAAAAACATAAATATATTAGAAAGAACCATGTTCGTGAATACCTTTTGGAATAGCTGTGTATTAGACTGGCTGTTGGCTGATTTATTTATTATCTAAAATATGTATTTATTGGGATCCAAAGTCATATTTCCACTTAATTTTTTTCGCATCAGTGTAGAAATAAACTGCTTATACTTTGAAAAGTACCATATTTTAAAAGCATGTGAGCCTGTCAAATAGTTTATGAAACGTTGTTGATTTTAAATATAAAACACTCAGCTGCCCCCCCAACCCCCACCCCAAACACCAGTTATGATTATCTACCAGCATTAGGATTCCAGTTCATAACAGCAAAATGCACTGATTAAAGCACAATTACTGTCTAAAAAAAAATAATAACAGGAACAGGCTAACACAACCAAGATGATGGAAACCACCGTATTACTTGTTACTTTATGAAGGGCATGATCAAATTAAATGTCTTCCGTTTATTTTGTGTAAACAAAAAATTTAATATCGGGCCAACCTTTTATTATATTCCTGCTTCAATAGCTGGCAAGAACAATAATCAGACGTTTAGATGCAAAAATATTTCAATTGTCTGCAAAAAAAAGAGATACAGTATTATATCTTTTCTAATTGAGAGATACAGTGCTGACTGGGTATATGCTTTTCATTGTGCTTATGCGGTTATTTTATCTCTTTACCACATACTCAATTATAAGCACCTTCTTGATGATGAAACCTATTTTACAACTTTTGATGCCAATTTACTTATTTTTTAAAACATTGATTTTGCGTTATAGTTTTGATTTTGTATGGGATGTGTTTTACTTGAACTTATCATATCCAGTCATCCTGTTTGTTTGAGTTGTTTACTAATCCAAGACCGCTTAAATAATTATGACCATTTAACGATATATGCCATCCCCTAACAAACATATAACAGGATTTGATTCACACTAATTCTTGGCTGACACTTGCAGTGTCTTCATGCTGGCTAAGGCGACCTCAATTGTGGGAAAACTATCTAGTTAATCGTATAAATGCAGCTTAAACATCCGTTGCCTTGTAGCACATATCGCCACATCAATATACTGCTCCACGTGTGCCTACTGCAGTGTGAAAACATATCCAATTGGACTTAACCATCTTTTCTGTTGTTAGCTGTATGCCTACATGTACTTCAAAACTTTAGGATGGAATACAGTGAATTGGATAAGCAATGTCATGAGCTGACACTTACCTATAGGTCAGAAGTCAACAGGACACCTGTGTTGTAACGCATATGTAGCCTTGATCCTGTTTATTCAAACACAATGTTACAAATCGAAAGAAGAATAAGAAATATTCCAATGTATCTCATCAGCATGTATGGTGGCGCTAAAATGAATGCAGAACATCATGATAATTTTTAATTTTTTTGTACTGCTAACAAAGACTCCATTTTCCAAACTTCCTTCAGGTAGGCCAAACTACAATATATGATTTAATGTATTAGTTTTTTCCTGGTTGTTGACAGCCTGTGATATGGTTTGGTGTTTGAATTTTTGAGGTTTGTGTTTTATATTATTAGTAACGACTTATTCAATTTGCGCCTGTTTGACATTCTGTGTCAACACTTTGATAAGTAGTGCAAGGACAAGGAGAAATATAGCTAGTTACCATTCAGAATATTACATTTCAAATGGATGTCCCAGTGTTCCATGTGTACAATGCAATACAGCGGCCATACAGGAAAACCTGTCAGCAGTACTTGACAAAACACAATCTAGCCAATGCTTGTTTCAGAGTTTTCAAAACTTGGGGTCAAACTGTTTTTTGAAGAGTGAACAAACGTAAATAAAAAGGTATGTTTTGTATATGAATATTTGGATCTGTTCTCCTAGTCTATCACTATTTGGTTTGAAGCTCTCTTGAATGAGCAAAACAAATGGAACAGAAACATAGGTTCATCAGTTGAACATGTTTGTGTTAAGGCCATGGTAGAGAGGGCAGTTTTCTGGGCAATGTAATTGTGCACAATTAATTTGATTAGTGAGTGAGATAGGTGAATGGAACTAATTTATCTGCTATAAGGAAAGCTGAAGCTTTAAACAACAACAACACAAGAAGTCATTCTGGCAATAACCATTTATTTTTTTAATTGTCCCTCCACATTGCCCTCAATGATGCCCTGTGGATTATGGCCCCCAAGTTACGAATGTCCCCCTGATATTTTAAGGAGGACTTTTCTTAGCTCTGAGTATTTATTCACTGAATGTTATTGCACTCTTCCAACTGTCTATGAGAAAAGATAGACTTTGATTCACATGATCTGAGTCCCAATGTAATCTCAATACACTACAGTTTAGTTTTTGTATTAGATTTCTCTATTTCTCTTCTGAGACTTAATTCGAACTGTGTACATAAGCCCTATTTAATGAGTGGACTTTGTGACCGGTGCCAAAATATGTTCTGTTGAACTTAGCCTCTTTAGACAAGTGTGCATGCTTGTGCCAAAATGGCAACGGGTTTAGTGGTCTCCCACTCATCTCTCCTGTAATGCATCTGCTACTTGATTGATATGTTGCTCAGATGTCATGTATAGACAGCAGTCACCTAGCATGTTGCAACTCTGTTGATTTTATTCTGGCCTTAAGTATTTAAATGATCCCAACTACTCATGTTCTATCCCAGGTTGTTAACATACCTCTCCTGTTCTCCGGTTTGCATGCTGAATAATTTCCAAACCAGATGTTAGACATGATTGCTGTCATTAAGTGGTTTGTGGAATGCTTTGTAATGGACTGCCTTAATAATTGAAGATTAATAAAACAACTTTTGCAGAACGTGGGAGCGAGTCAGTTTCTTCTTTCCGAAACGAAAGGTATTTTTTTAAGACCGAGAATTACTGTTAGTTTCCACAGCCTTCGTTACCTGAACGTCTTAATTCCACCCCGATATGTAGTTTGCTTTTTATTAAAATAAAGCTTAGTCTACCACAATCCAGGAACCTAAATACAACTGAAAATACTCAAGTTTTCTGTTTGAGTATTAGTTTTAAGAAAACAGTTTGATTTGTTGGTTTTTAGTGATGCATACTGCTTGAAGATTCTTGTCCAATCAGAGACCCCCCTCACTGTGTGCGTTTCCTTCACAATCTGTTTTTCTCCCTCTAATGAGATGCATTGCTGACAAATCAAGCTGTCCACCTGGGGATAACGAGGCAGCAGCTGGAGCTATAAATTACCAACTAAAGAGAGAATGCCACACACAAGCAACCTTCCCCGCTCCTCATTGCCTCAAAAATAAACAACGACAGGTATCTTCTAAAAAATAAACAGCTAACAACACAGGGTTTCAAATTGAATGAAATATTTGTGATGGCCTGTTGCTGAACTAATTTCAGTGGTTGCCTTTATGGTGCAACACTACTGTAACTAGCATGCAGATAACATGACTAATCTTGTGGCATTTAGGAAGATGGATTGTCACAAACTTCAAAGTCATTAAATATTCAATGTGACTGAACACTGATGCCCAGGTTTGTAAGCATAATCAGTAATGCTAGGCGTTGTAAAACAAGCATGGGTTCATTAACTTTTATCGCTTTCAACCAACCCAATAATTTCAGTTGACTGCAACACATCCCCAAAAATTATTTCTTATTGCAATGGCTGCCACGAAAAAGCGTAAATAATAAAAATGATTACAGTTAGTGTCGTATTCCAAAAACAAAGAGGTCTTCATAAAGGCCTCCACAACTATCTTCATAAGGTCAGCAGGAGGCTATTGTCTCGTGCCTCTAACTGGTTTTATTTTGTAGGCAATAATCCAATAACTGCAATTACTCTGCTGGTGAAGATGCTCCAACCTACCTGGTCATTGAGGGACTCTGGCTCTTCCTAATGTAGGAGTGTAGCCTCAGCCCCAATATTGATCTGGCAGTCAACAAGGACCATAACAATTTGTATCATGTCAGCAACATGCTTGCTTGTGGAGAGTTAGCTGAGTTGGCTACTTTGAGATGGTGGGTGGGTTCTCCAGGCTTATCACTTGTGCACACTTTGTATCCATTTAGTGCTAGAATGGGTCTTCAGGTTGTAATTATGTTGTCCTCCCACATGATTGAAATGACAAGGCAGCACATGATTGCTCCTCGGATGGATCAGATGCAACACTCAGAACAACACTGAAGGAGCTTTACACACACCTGTGGCTAAAGGACATGGATCATGTTCAACAGCAGAACTCACTGATTCAACACACTGATTCAATTCTGTCTCTTAAGATGACCATAAATGACCCCAGTGACCGCAAGAGAAAAAAACACTTTAGAGCTTTCGATTATGT
The DNA here is from genome assembly GCA_036023535.2 of Galaxias brevipinnis. Taxonomy (NCBI): domain Eukaryota; kingdom Metazoa; phylum Chordata; class Actinopteri; order Galaxiiformes; family Galaxiidae; genus Galaxias; species Galaxias brevipinnis. Next base: position 25,737 of record JAVQIZ010100922.1, on the reverse strand, counting down.
ACAAGAAGGGAGGAGGTGGGTTTCTTTTATAGGAGATATTGGGTTGAGTATTGGGGCATGGCTATTCTGTTAAGACTAGCCATTTTTTCATAAAACACTACTGATAATTTATCGTAATAAACCATGCACACTTACCTAAAAAGGGTTACATATAGTGTAATTGAGCTACACCTGTTATATGTATAAGAAGAAAGTAATTGGGAAAGCCATGCATGTTGAGGTATGCTTTGAGACAAGCGATATTAGAGATATACTTATTTCCAAAACGTTTGATAGCTTTTTAGCAAATATTTTAGAATGATGTAGGAAGTAAATACACCTTTCTGATATGTCTGTACATTTTAAACGAGTAATCTTAACGCGTTGATGGTGAAAAGGCATGGGACCCAGTCAATGAATGTTATTTACTGTTTGCTGTGCGCTAGAACAGTCTGTTCTACATACAAATGCCTTCCCATAACAACAAAATACAACGTTGAAATTGAAAGTGTCAGGAATATTTTAGTGACTTCCTGGCAGTAATCGTAATTCTTCTTCATGACACATAGGAACAGGAAGATACAGACAAAGAGAGCAACCCAGATTGCACCCTGGGACCTCATATCAATGAGATTTCTTAATGGCCTGTGCTGGAAATATGGACATGAATTTTGGAAAATAATAGGAAGAGCAAGCTTACATGCATGTAAATGTACTGAAACAAATGATGGGTTTGCACGTGATGCATTCTTTGTGTACATTAATAACTGCTGCACACGGCTGAAAGCCAGACCTTAAATCAAAGGGCAATTGCATCTCTGACAGCTGATGTTGCCAAAACACAAAAAAAACATTTCCTAGTGGGAATTGTATCCTTGGCTTCTGCTTGCTGTTTGCACGCAGCCTTACTATGGGGTAAGAGGTTGCCACAGTTGGAAGGAAGAGGTAGGGAGGGGACAACTTGAGTCATGCTGAGCTCATAATGTCTTCACTGCAGTGCAAGCTGTGCTCCACACTGTTCCCCCAGTAGGCCCTCTGCCTCTATCACAGACCACAGCATGCCAGGAGCCAGGGCCCGGATCAATAGGACAGACCATGTCCTTACACAAACGTCCAATGAGGTACTAGCTCCCTTCCCTCTAGAACCTGTGGTGGAAAGAGGGATGCCGATGGCGGGGCAAAGCGAGGAAAAGCTTAGACAGAGGTTAGAGTTGAGATATCACTGACAGGATTTGAAAAAAGTGCAAGGAGAATTGATAAATGAAAGCAGAACCAGAGAGAATGAATAGAGGGAGGCCTGGCTCGTGGCTGCAGGGGATTTGAAAACAGGAGACTCTCATAACCCAATCGAAAATGTCTGCTTTCTTTTGATGTGTAAGAAATGATACGTTACGATAAGGTGATTGTTGAGAACTACAATTACCATACCCTTTGTGTTTTCCCAAAAGTCGAATGTGCATAAGCTGTCATAAATCATCAGAGCTGTGCTACATGGAAAGGTGGGTATACCGTGGTGAAAGATATACTTTTGGTGTAAAGTTTAAATGTTTGTCGTGTCTATTGTATTTTTATTGCAGGAGAGTAAGGAAAGTTTATCTTCTATTCAGGTGGTAAGTATCCCTGCATAGTTGGCAGAAAGTGCCTGCAGGAATAGGTAATAGGGATAGGTATAGGGATATCTCTTGGTTTAATAAACAACACATTTTTTTTCTTAATATCTGGCCGTGCCGAGAGCGGATATATAGGGGGGTGGCTCTGAGAAGTCATTGCTCACCGTTAAGCCTTCTGGAGGTGTCGTGGGCTCAAATTAACGAAGCATTCGGAATGAAGGGTGCCCACTTGAAAACCCCAATGACATATCTGCTCTCAACCCAAGTCCATTCTAAAATATTGTCTTTTGAAGTGCTCATCTTGGAGTATGGCGTAATGGATATTATAACATCCTATCCTGTGTATATTGAAAATTTACATTATACTGATATGTGAATATGAGTATTCTACAATTGGCCCTAGTTATGCGCCTATGTTAAGACAATTTTCAACCACAAAAGATTGAAAATCATTTTAATTCAGGAAACATTTGCTTACAATGTCACTTGTCTATGATGAAGGCTGTAGTAAAGTAGCCCGAATTCAGAAAAGGACGATTCTTATGCTGAAGTCTTCAGTTTGCCTCATCAAATCCCTCTTGTCTGTTCTCTCACTCAACAGGGATGTTGTGTGGCCACGCTGTTTCATGTCTTATCATTGTGACACACACTCATTCCTGTGTGTATACAGTAGACTCAAATACAGGCAAGAACAGGCACACACACTCACACACAGACACACACACACACACACACACACAAACACAAACACAGACAAGCTGCTGCTGAAAGAGAACACTTTAACCATTGACGGATAAGAGTGATTTCTGCTGCTGCCTCAGTCGGTGTAAGACAGCTCTGCTTTCCCCCTCCATCTCTCCCTTGCTCTGTCTGGGAGAGAAAGAGGCACAGATGTCCACAGGAATCAAAGGGGAGAAAGCATAGGAGGCTTAGATTTTCTTTCCCCATCCCAGCTGGTTGTATAAATTTGGAGCGGTTCTGACATCACTTGTATCGAGTTCTGACATGGTTCTTTCATCCACAAAGATGAAGCTTAGAAATAAGGTTTGAACCTCTTCTTTGAAGTTTGACTGTACAACAGTCAAATGTCCGAAAACTGTTCAAGGACTCCCAAGTGAAGCATCACCTTTATTGGGGGCTCTCCATGGTGCTGAAACACTCAAACTAAACAAGGCAGAAAATCCTTTAGACAATCTTGTGCAGTTGCAGTTTCACTGTGTATCTTGCTTGTACACTTGTACGGATTTACAAAGAGTAATTCGACTTTGAATTGAATATTTTTTTCCAGTTCTTGCGCCTGCTTGTATTGGCGGGGGGCTCTTTTGGAAAGGTTTTTGTTCAACATATTGCAAAATGCAGAAACAATCTAGGAAAAGATTCAGAACTAGAGCGTTAAAGACCACCTCAGTAAAATATTTATGTAATTAGCGCACAATGCACTTAGGATTTCCATTCCATTATTGGCAGAAAGAAAATCACTTACTCGCCCAGTTATCTACTTAAATATTTCATCATATGTTAATGAGTACATCATAATCAGACCACTTTATCTTAAAAATAAAAGTACCCAAAAAGTGGTTGCAACCTCTTGCATTAGATGTTTCCCTTGTAGGTATAGGCTTTGCATGGGGTGGTGGTGGTGATGGAGTTTTTGTCTTTTAGAAAGCACTGATAATCTTTGTGTCACTCTAGTTGTATGAATATGTCCACATTTACCTTCAGTAATGGTGTATGGTGTTTGAAATGAATAGAAAGGGAATCTTTGATCTGTTTCCTGCTTCTGTACTATGCCATTCTACTTCACAATAGGGTGCTCATAACCCACTGATAGTGTTCTTCAGGGGGGTCCATATAGTAGGCTGTAGTGTGTTTGTGTCCAGAAAGGGCTCCCCCCTGGACTTCTGCGACCACTCCCATGTCAGACATCTGTGGTACCACAATAAGTTGGTAAAAACAAGTAAAGTAAAACAAGCAGCAGAGCATCATCAGCATTCCACTGGACAGCGCAGTCCCCGAGTCCCTGGCTGACCATTAAGCCTGTCTCATTCCTTCCTCGTGCACTGATTCCCTGTGGAGGAGCCAGTGGTTCATCCTTTATGGAGACAAGAAGACACTCTGCCTGGCACAACATATGGATTAAGACTGATTATAAAAGTTGCTTGGTTAGTTTACGATGGTAAAGTCAAGTTTTGGCCTAACCTACGACAGAGTTCTACAGTTCTATGTAAAAGTGTTTTCCCTGTCCTTGGGTATTTACGGATTTTCTTTTACAAAAATGGAAAAGTGGGTCAAAATCCCTCCGTGGAACTGTGAGATACTAATCGTAACTGCAGGAATGTGCAGTTACTGCTGCTAAAGTGACCTGTGCTTAAGTCTAAAGGCCGATTCATTAGGCCAAGGATTAGGTCTTGCCTACTGTCTTTGTGGAATAAATTAAATTATTCAAATTTGAAGGCATTTGTTTTATTATGGTCCGTTTTATTTAGCAAATTGTTTTGAAAAATGCCCCTTTGTAAAGTTCCTCAAACTGTGATTTTTTTTAAAGAACTTTACAGAACCTTATCTGGTTTCATCACTGGGGCACAAACTGCGAAAGCTGTACTTAAATTAAGTATCGTATTACCTAGGAAACATTTAGGTGAACTGCTTTGACATTCAAATCAGGTTATCTAATTGTGAACAACAGTTAGTTGAGAGTATCTCTGCCAGGACAGGAGTTCATTGCAGACTGGTTAGTTTTTCTGAAATGTAAGGATTTGAGAAAAAAACTGGGTTATAACTAGTATTGTAAAAATTTTAAATAATATTTTTTTTTTTTGCCAGCTTGTTTCTTATTGATGAGAAAATGCAGTATTAAAGTTTAAAACCTGTTTTAATCAACATCCCATCATAGAAATCTGGTCAATATAAAATTGCATATCTGAACCAAAAACAACAAATAACAGTTGCAATAAATTATATATAAACCATAAAAAAGTAAGATATCAAGGTCTGTTTCGGAAAGATTACCCTTGGTATAGGTACATTACTTGCATATTGTACAAATAAAACCCCAGATCTGAAGGTTGGATAATCAAAAAGGCTAAATGGAGTAGCGCTCCCAAATTCACTTCCATCAAGCTTCTGCCACCTTTTGGACATACAAGGGTAATGCAACACACTACATCTATGAAACATGATTTTCTGAATGGAACGTTAACCAAATGTATTGAGCAATCTTATTAACTTTATTCAATGTATTGTCATCGTTCATTTCCAGTGTCAATGTTTGTTGCAGAAACCTCAAGGTTGGAGTTACAAACTATTCACATGGTAAAATCAGCATGAACACAAGCGTTAAGTGTATTAAGCATTCAGTTCAACTCCAACACAAAAGAAAGTACAGCATGAATCAGACTTAAGTTGTCTACATCCTTGCAAAAGGGTGAGTAATGAACTGGATTCACTTAAAAAAAATAACCTTACAAGCCATGGAATACCATAGAATTATGAACTGGCGATGAACAATTTTAAGTGCTTTCATGCAATCATTGAGAAGAAACATACTTTATGTTTCTGTATTTTTATTTGAGCAACTCCTATGCCAGGTGATCATTGTGTGATTTAGTAAAAAAATATCTTTACAAAGTGGGAGGCTCAAACACATGATCTTTTTACATCCATAATGTGGGCAATTCTTTTGACATACAAATAAGGTATAAAACAGGTGAATGAAACCTTATAAAACCAATTGTAAAAATACTCCAAATGTACAGTGGGCTACAATTTGCTTTGACTCATACATTTTTATTTTTGCAACACGACATTTAAATTCTATGTCAACATCGTTCAAAATCACAATATATCTGTAAATATTCAATGAACAATTCAATGAGAAAGGCTGTCTTTCTGAAAAGGAGTAAAACAGAACTGTTGCGTTATACTATGGTCTCGGGGGATGAACCTTGCAGTGAAATCCTCTTCTGTGAAAGGCAGCTGCTGCAGAAGAGTCCATTCACACTCAGACAGCATTGTGTCTAAATCCTCAGACAGTTCTGTGCGAGCACTACCTCCACTGTGGCATGTCTCACATAATAGAGTACTGTCAAGCTCTTCTTCTGAATGTGGACCTATGCCAGTTTCATTAGGTGCCGTCTCACAGCTCCAGGCAACGTGGCCATCAAAAGGCAGATCCTGCATCTGTGCAGTGCTTTCTTTGGGTTCCCTTACCACCTCCATGGAGGCAAAGTTGCTTTGGTTGAGCTGACTGACCGGCCCACTCTGAGGAGTCCGTCTACCTTCAGAGGCGTTCTGAACCACCGTAAGGCGGCAGACATCCTTGGTTCCTCCATTGTCTTTAACTGGGCTGGGATCCATGCTCAGGCCCAAGAGGATACAGTCAGACCCCTCCCCATATACTTCCAGGTTCATGCCCTCCTCCTTGGCGTCCTTGGAACCTGCCTCCCAAGTGTATCCGGCGGAAGCACTGCAGCCCTTTTCGGGTGACTCAAACACCACGCCCCTGGGAGGGCCCCGGAGAAAGGGTCTGCGTGACCGGCTGTTGTACCATGGAAAGCGGAGCTGGACCTCCGCCTGCACCCTCATGTAGTGCTGAACCGACTCTGGTACCAAGACCTCGTGGCGTTTCCGACGAGGGAGCAGGGCATGCATGGGGCTGGGGACAAAGGTGCCCACAATGGGCACCAGGCAGGTTGGCTGTAGGGCTGACACAAAGTCCTCTAGCTCCTGGTAGGAGGAGTGGTCCGAGTAAGGCACCACGTGGATGTCGGGGTGGAAGCAGACGAGGGGCCTGCTGGTGGGCAGGATAGCCAGCGTGGGCCGTTCTTCATTCCATCGGGTCAGATTAGCGGAGCGGATAAGTGACTGCTCGACCGCACGAATCCGTCCCGCTCCTGGCTCAATGGTGAAGACGTCGGGCAGGTCCAGCACTTTCAGGGTCTCGAGCCTCTCGTAGCTCACTTCCACCCAGGTCTTGAACTCCAACGCTAGCTCCACAAGGAGAGACTCCTTACCCAGGGTATACAGCCCTGGAAAGCATCACAACACAGCCAACAAAATCGGTCTAGTGGGACACAACTTAAAGTAAACTGTGAAAATCTCAACTGAGATGCGTTGCTTCAATGGTACATTCACACTTAACATGGATAGGCAAATACACCAACAAGCAATGTTTGAGCATCTCACCAATGACAACAGTGTGGCTTGGGTGGCTACGGATGATCTCCTTGATCTGCTGAGTGGCTTGCTGGCGGGAGGGTAGAGTGCGGTTTGGGTCACAGTTAGTGTCATCCAGGTACAAGACATCTATTGTTACATTGGTACTCAGGCAGGGCTCCTGGAGCATGGAGGGAGTGTATCTGAAGTCTCCTAAAAGGGTGGAGTATTAAGAAGTAAATGTGTGTGGTAGTAATAAAAAAGGCTGCAAATCGGCTAATAACAAGAGTAGTCTTATTTTGGATACCAACCAGTGTATAGAATACATCCAAAGTAGCCTTGGAAAAGAAACATGACCGCTCCAGGGCAATGGTTGGCATCGATGAGTGTAACTGTTAACCTTTCCTTGCCGATGTCGTCTAGTGGGAGCATGCATGGTTCCCCTACCGCCAAAGGATGGATCCATTGCTCTTTGACCTATATAGACAAAAAATACAACACAGAAAGAAAAAAAACTGAATTAGTTTTAATATGAAGTAAAAATAAAGAAAGAAATGTTGCCCAGTAACTTATATGTTAGACAATGCATCATAACAAGTCTCAGTAGAATTCAAGCTACACACTAAAGACGATTTTGTCGGTCGTGCAAAATGCATACAACCATTTATCTAAATAACTTTGCTTTCAGCTTCTCACCTGCAGTTTGAGTTTCAGGAGTTTAGCAGTAACTGATGAGCAGTAGATTTTACGGTTGCACCAGGTGGATGTAAGGCTCACAGTGTGGTCACTGTGCATGTGAGAGAGAAAGAATAGACGGACATGGGAACATTTTCGCACCTTCCAAAAGTCGACCGCCAACGGTGTGTGGGGGATAACTTTTCCATTCATTTTTGGCTGCTTTCTGACAGTTATCTGCCTTGTTTGACACGAGAATGACTCGTTGAAGTTAGCTTCAAAGCATCGTTCGCTAAGTGGACAATTCGCTAAGATTACTAGCGTTAACGCAAACCAGTGGAGCTGAATCTCTGAGAGCTGGCTAGCTATTGCTGGAGAAACATAGACTTCGGGATCCTATCAAATAATGTATTTTTATTCAATGCACAATCATTTTACATTGTACAACTTAAGTTAACCTGAAAATGTGACTCATATTCAGGATGTAAATATGGCGCCATTGTTATTTTTTATTACCACGCCCCAAAACGCACGACGTCATAACTGTTCAAGCGACACTGTCTATATTGTTTCTATACTATAGCCTGCATGCATACATTTGGTTGGATTTCTATCACTGTTTCACCAGTGCACTACATTTCCAATTTGATAACCCCAAACTTTGGGTCCAAAGTATTAAGATAAACAAGTCTAATTTAAGAGAAGCAAAGGACGCCGCTGGTTGTCATCGGTAGGGCCTGCTGCAGACCCCTGAAAAGCTTTATTCCAATGGGTATCAATAATTTGTTCACAATCGGCTCAGAAATCTGATTTACAGCAACAGTTTTCTCCATGTATTCATATTCAGTCGCAGAAGTTGTACAAGGCCTGTGTAATATTATTATGATCGTGCACTTCAAAGCTTTCTGAGGATATAGCCTATATGTAGCCTAACTAATAGAGCGAAACTAACGACAAATTTGATCCGCAAACTCACCAAAGACGGTATAAGGGACTCTCATGTTTCCGTCTAAGAGCTCCTGATATGAATGGCCTTGATGCAGTCATACCATCGCTTTCGTTATTGGAGATCAGTTAAATTGACGAAGGTCCACATTACGTTAAATCAGTAGCTTTGCGTTATCACTCTTTCACAACTTGGGGGCGCTACAATACTTTGATGTCTGTCATTACAAAATAGCCTAGTGACAATACTGCATTGACCAACGTGATCCTTACATTTTCACGTTTCATATAGCACAATGCCGTTGTAGAAATATCAACCCTTACATCCATTATATAGCCTAATTTTCGTTACATCCTCAAAGGTATTACCGTTTCCATTTAGAATGCAAGGAGCAGGCCCCTATCCCTGTCATTGTTTGACATACATGTGTTTAGCCCCTAAATGCTGTAGTTTTTAAACAAAAATCTCGAATTTAGGTTTGTGCATAAGACCCAGACCCAGAACTATCAAATATTTCCAAATAAAACAGACAGTTTCGAAATCACGGTAGAAACAAATTAAGTAAACAATCCTAATGTACTTTAAAAAATCGTTTTACATGCTATAGGCTTACCCTGAACTGTTACTGCATCACTTCTAATGTAATCTAGTTAGCTAATCACCAAGAGGTGAGCAAACATGTCAATCAGCAATTGAACAGTGCTGTTGGGAAGGTGTGGTTAATCAGAAATGCATTGGAGCAAATAAGTCATCAAAATATAGATCAAGAAATAACGGGGTGTTTCCCCCACACAAAGTGTCATTTTCAGGAATGACATTGACCCACTTCCTTCCCAGAAAAGCATTTCCTTCATGTTTTTGTTTTTGCAGTTCTTCCCTCCTAAATCTTAGCATTGGCGAATTTGAATAGGTCCTTGATAAGTGCACTTGATAGAAGTGTAAATAAAGACTAAAACATGACTTATGTATTCTCAGACACCCCCTTTAATCCTTGTCCGACTATCTAATTTGGGCTAAAGCCCTGATTAGCGCTAATCTAAGTCTCCCTTGTTGGTGCCTCCAAACACAGACCCTCAAGCAATAAACTGGATTGTGAGGGCTATATGCTGGGAATTATTTTGCCATGTAACAAGTTACGAGAGTGGAAACTTGTTTGAATTTTGAAACATGTTGAAACTTTTAAATGTTTTCGTGAGTTGTTTGAACATATTGTATCTTGAATAGTGTGAATGAATGTAGGCTAGGAGCCTCAACTCTTTCCAATCAAAGCAAGAATTGGTATAGATTTAAACAATAAGTAGTACAGAAAAACACATCAGTCTGTATAAGCCTTTAAGGCATTGTTAGAAATAATAATGGGTAAGGCAAGCTAGCCATAGACTTATTTTAGGCTAACCCACCGATTAGTCCTTACTAAGCTAGTTGCACTAGCTGTAAATTGGATCTCTTTGAGATGGTTGACATTAAAGACTTTGCATCTCTGATTATTCATAGGCTTTTGGTGTAAACATTGGACAGTCAAGTTTTGTCAAATGCATTGCATTCTTGTCTTCTAGCTGGCTGCAAAATACTTGACTGTTTCCACTACATCAAGATAATTTCAATCTTGGAACCTATTGCTGGAATTGTTCTGATTGTCGTACAGTCTTTGCTTAAACTCAACTTTACACAATCTTAGTGAAAAGCAGCGCAATATATAATAACTATATGCTTGATAATGCATGTATGTGTGGAAAATATGAGCAAAGTGGAGTTAAGAAAAAAACAGTAAACCGTAACAAGAAAGTTACTGTAATTTGAAAATGCAGATGATGTTGATGCTTGAAGGTCTTCTTCGCTTCTATCTCCTTTCTGTAAGTGTCCGTTCATTTTACAAGTTACACTAATATGGCTTCTGATATTGTTTTTATTCAGTTTCTGCCTCCAATTGTACAGATTTCTCTCAATGATAGCCTCTTACACAAATCCTTCAGATTTTCTATATTCATCCCCCTCTCTCTCTCTCTCTCTCTCTCTCTCACACACACACACACACACACACACACACACACACAGGTCCTCTGTGTGGGGTCTTGGTACAAGCTACAGTCTGTGGTTCAAGTGTAAGCTACAGTATGTCAGGGCAGGCCTAAACCAGGAAAGCATGAACCATAACTTCATACAGATTTAGTGCAGCTGTTGGTCTCCTGGAATGAATGAGGACTATTTGAGTTACATGGTTTGTCAATAGTGGTCTTGTCAACGGCAGACTACCATTTCTGCAAGGCTTAGGGACTGTGAGGATGCATATATTCTCTAAACCAATGGAATGGTCATGTGTCCAACAGCTTTCTATGTGATTTTCGTAGGGGGGAACTGAGGGACTGATTTGTGTTTTTGTTTTGTAATAAGACTTTATTTTTTAACCTCTTTTGGTTCATCTTGTTTTAATAATGAGTAATATGTAAAGTGGTACCCAAGCCTCAAGTCAGACAACAGACTGGGACAATCTACACTCTCTGGTCAAATGTTTATAAGCCTATTTCTACACATCATTTCTTGCAAATGATTCCCTGAAAACAAAACACTTTGAAAAACTAAAACATTAGAGGGGTGTAAAAAATAGATTCACTAGGATTATATCCTTGGCAAGGAGAGATGAACCCACTTCATAAACAAACATTTACCCATGACACTGCAGGCCAGGTCAGGCCAAATAGCGTCTCGTGTTGCCTGGAGAGTTCTCCACCAGTACATACAGTACCTTGTTTGCTCTTCCTACCCTCTATGACCCTCCATCCCTAAAACAACCCTTTGCAAACTGAGCCCCCACCCCACCCCTGTATTGCATCACAAACTGGTTGTGTTTTATAGCTTTAGGTGTTTTATGTAGCTGCCTCCTTGGAAAAGAGTCTGCATTATCATAGTGGTTCTTACATATTGTGTACCGGAGTGGCGATTTAAATTTCCAAGCATGGTCAATTTATTATGATGAGCTGCACAAGCCTTTAACCCTGAGTTAAACTGAACACTCCCAGTTTACTTCCATAGCTCTCTTTTCTCTCTGAGTGTCTACCCATCTCAACTTCCCCCCCTGTGCTGTTCAAGGGCAGTATCTGTGGCTTTGGCAGGGCACTGTGTGTAATTTTCTAAGTATAACTCTGGCTCAGATGCTAGATGGTCTTGCTTTGCCAGTTTTCCGTGTTTTTTAAATTGTCCCTAAACAGACGGAAGCACTGTGACACAAACAAACAAACAAACAAATGCACAGACATGATGAATCCAAGTACAGATTTTGTGCACATGCGCAAATTCTTAAGAGTCATACACACAAACACATACATACATAGATACATGCATACATACATACATGCATGCAGGCATGCACATACATACATACAGACAGACACACACACACACAAACGTGCGCGCACACGCACAAACACGCACACACACACACACACACACACACACACACACACACACACACACACACACACACACTTTATCTCAACCTCTGACACCATTGTATTACTCTTCCTTTCTGCCTTTTATGCAGGCCCTCTTTATTTTTTGTATATGAAGCCGGGACATATTGCAGAGCAGTTAGCCGAGAAGTTCAACGTGATTTTGCACCTGTTATTTTCGGAACAGAATAAAAGAACCAAACCAAGGGTCATATTTCACAGGGTGGCTCTGCCCAAAGAGGAATAGCAGACTACTGACAGGGACAAAAGACTCATTAAACATCTGACCACTGCCATTCCAATTTGCATAGTCATTAATCAGCTTTGGGACAGGAAAAGATTAGAACACAATTTTAAACATCAAGTAACATTTAACCAATTTTTCCAAAGGACATGGACAGTTTCATGAACTTGAACAGGGCTTTTGAGAAATGCCAATATAGACCCATCACATCTTTTTCACTTCAAATAAGCGGTCCCATTTGTTGGCCTAGAAAAGAAACTTTAAACATGACTAGGATTTTTCCATAGAAATAGATTGTGTAAGAGGCAACCACAGAAGTCCATTATGTTCCCTCCAGTTAAACTGAAGATGATCAGAAAACGGAGGATAAGCGTACCATATAATATGCAACAAAAATACAACACATGTTGCTATTTTTGAAGCCTTTCTCTCTCTCTCTCTCTCTCTCTCTCTCTCTCTCTCTTCCCCTCTCTCTCTCTCTCTCACACACACTCTCTCTTATGTTCTACCACTCTGTCTCCTGTTGTCTTCTTCTGTTTACCATAAAGGCCAAAGCTGTTCATGCATCTCTTCTTCAGGTCTTGAGTTTAGCATGTGCTTCATATAACTTGCCGTTGTCCCTCACAAATGCGTGCTTTGGAATCAGCAGGGGCTGCTTCAAAGGGCTTTCTCACTACATACGTCATATGCACAGCTTATAAAACCAACAAGACATTTCTGTTTTCTACTGCTGGACTTCCCCAGGCTGACGACCTCCTTACAATACTCACGATGCTATAGGCCTATAGGTTATTGTACATTGAAATTACTCTCTGCTTTAGAGACCAGTAAATGGAGAAATGGTTTCTGACATTTAAAAGCACTGTCCTTTGGCATTCACTGGTGTAATCTCACTGTCCCTCACAACCCCCTCCCTGTGCCCCCACTCGGCTTATCTGAGTGCCCACTAGGCTAGAGGTCGAGGGATCGAGAAGTGTTTTTTATTTTCTTTTCCTTTTTTTTGTTGTGAAACCTGAGTTTGACATTGATCTGCAGATGCTGAGTGATGAGACCGCTGCTTGTTGTGCATGGCATCTTTCCGGCCACGGAGCGTGCTGGCTCCTTCCACTATCAGGCTTCTCTCTCTAGAGTGCAAACATCCCTTCCTTTCTCTTGGGGCAGTCATACCCCCTCTCCTCTCCCCAAGGCTGTCATGGTTGCATCACTACATTAAGATCCAAGCGTGTTGATAGTTTAGGATATTTCTACTGTACAGTGTTGAGAAAACATCTTTAGGACCGCACACTAGATCATATGTTCAGCTACATCAGTGACTTATTACGGCATACTATTGTGACATTTTACAAGACATAGGGTTTACTGGGAAAAAAATAATTTTGTTATTTTGACTTGTTCTTTTCCATTTCTTTTAAAGAGAACATGAAAAATATTGTGGTCAGAGAAAATATTGTATTTATTAAACCTCAAGGATTTGTGTATTATTGAACAGTGCATCTTTTTTTGCAGTGGAAGGGAAAGCATTAAATGTGTTCTCTGCAGGTCCAGCTGTTGTTGTTGCTACCAATGATTCCTCTGGATTTTAAATTAGTGGAAATAAACCATCAACAGCTTCCCTCCTCCAATAGCTCATTGCTTATACGTCTTTGATGGAGGTGGTAAGAGGAAGAGAGAGAGAGAGAGAGAGAGAGAGCGAGAGAGAGAGCAATCAAACTGGGGAACACTGAGCAGGGGCTGGGGGAACAAGAAGTGGATAGGGGTGCTTAGTGTCAGGACAAGGTGCTTTTGTTGCTGACTAAGACTGTGGCAGGTGTGTGGGAACCTGAGACGGAGAGTGTAGCCTTTTTCGCCTTCGTTGCAGTGTGTTTACATATTAGCCACGCCCCTGATCCACACAAGCCACACACAGCGCGCGCTAACCTATATAGACGGATCCGCCAGTGCGACGCAAAGCCACAGGCGATGGCCTAGATTCCAGCTTGTGCAGACACGAACTCGATGATGGACAACTTAGTCATATAGAGGCCATATGTTTTCTACAAATTGTAATTTTTTTAATGTATTTCTGATGAGCTACACAGACATTTTCTAAGTAATCCACAGAAGGTGTTGAAACTATTTATAAAGGAATAATATATGGCGGTATGGTATGGGCACTTCATTAGGTCATTATGTAGTTTGGTAAACCAATGTTTTGCGTATTTGCTCATCACTAATCCTGGAGCAACAGAATTGGTGTACAAAATATTGAGACAGGATGGTTGTAATATTATCTAATTATATGCACATACTTACACACACAAAAGAGACACACACACATTATAAATACTATCTATATAGTTTCTGTACTCATTTTAGAATACAGTGTCTATCATTTTTTATTTTGTTCTTATAATCATACTACATGCTGTATTTTCCTAATTTCTTCATTAAACAAATTAGATGTGCACAACAAATCTATTTTAAACTTGGTTTCATTAAGATGTGTTTTATTAACCATGTCTGGCTTATAATGCTAATGTCACAATCTCTCCAAACACCAATGCTCATGTGCTTAATATCAGATATGTTCAGGGTATTATTTGTAGACTTCTTTGTAGTTGTGCCATTTCAGGGACTGAACTAACCAGGTTGTTACGTGCTCCTTATACCGTACCTGTCGTAGCCACACCCTCAGTTTACTATGCCTCCTATTATCCCACCCATGATCTCTGACAGGGGTCAAACTCATATTCCTGGTTTAGAAGCTTCGAAAGTATGCCCTACGTCAGACAAACATGGATAATCTCTGGCATGCGCGCGCGTAAGAATGTAGGCACATACACGCACACACACACGCATACAAACATAGACACCCACTCACGCAAACACTTATACGGATATAGTGTACTTGAAAAAGAGAACTATGCGTTTTTGTCATTTGTCATTACTACTAGTCCAATAAACTATACACGGCTTGTATTGTTGACCACTTACTGGGGCACCTTTTACGTCAGGGCACGTCCCGTACACTGCACGGGATTGATCGGGCAGAGATAAGACTGACATGCCTATGGTCCAATAAAAAGAAAGGCTATTCCTAAATATTGGATCGGGTTGGTTGCTGACGATCTCATATTTATAGATATGCCTTTCAGCTAAACTATGGGGCGGGATCACGCAGAAGTGCTCTTCGCCGCGGATAGGCATACTTACATTCGCAAGGATTATTGTGAGTAATGGATTTAACTGCTTTCATTTCACATTTTTGCTAAGCACTATTACTCTATTGTATATTTATCTTAAAGGTAATGCTATTTTTGAATAGTTAGGGAGTGTGGAAAGTGCTTGCGGGCCGAGTTGCACGCTTTTTCATTTGAGCTCTGCTGCGATGGTGCTGTTGCTAGTATCTCGCTAGCTATAATATTTTTGACATCTCGCTCACACAAACAATGTAACCATTCATCCTACGTCTTGATTGATATGCGGATATAATCTATAACGTTGTTTAATTAAATCATAATGAAAAACATGGTTAGCTAGCTATATTGTAGCGGCTATTGTATTATTGTTTTATAACTGTTGCTTTGATTTTAGTGGCTATACCATCCCTTCTTTAGCCCTCGTGACTGTTAGCTTTGGGTAATTCATTCCCACTCCTTTGTTGACAATTCTTTTTTTTTGTCGCAGAAAAGTTTTCACCGAGGAAAGAAGTTTGTTTGCAAGTTTCGGAAATTGGTGTCCTGGACTTGTAATTCATTCCCGTTACTGATCAAAAGAAAGGGTGCTATGCCACATCAGGTAAGACGATTATATAGTTCCAATAACGTTAACACTACACATTATAACTCACATCAACATTATTAAATCTAGCACTATAGTAGAATACCAAATTCATCTTGCATAACAAATGCATATTCTTGATCCGTTACGTTAGCAATACAACGCATTTATTTCGATGGCTAACGTTAAACTCTAGTCTTGTGCAATCGTGGCCTAATGTTTGCTCCGTTGACCGCTTATTCTTTTGCTCTGTCAAAACTCATTAAAAAATCTATCTCTTCATTGTGCACTGAATGTTATATTGGCTTTCAGTTTTAATTCTGTATATTGGGAAGATACTAGCCCTGTTGGTCAACCAAAGACATTTTCAGTTTTCTGGCAAACAATCAATTGTAACTTCTAAGTAACGATTTAGGCCGAGGCCTAATAGCGATTACAATGAGATGCCATCAGGTAAACGTTTCACAACGTAAGGGCGAAAAGTACAGATATTTAGGATAAATAGTTTATTCATATTTTTTTCTGTTGATTTAGACAATTTACAGCTTAGCATAAGTGGGAAATTCGAAACCTTTGAGATTTCCTATCTACTGTTCCCTCTTTAGTACTAACACATTAATAGGTCTTTGTTGATCATATCATTGGTAGATTTGTAGACAATTTGCAATCACTAAATTTTCTATGTAATTCAAATACATTGTCTTGCTTGTTTCATCTTGGAAAGTAAGATATTTGGAACGTTTACCATTATTGTACCACCACACATTAATTAAAATTAAGATACTTCTTTTATGTTAGAAAATGTTGAAATTTCACATGAAGTCTTCAGTCTTTATCAACCAACATTGCTTCTAATCTAGATAGTGTTTGCAAACATGACTGAGCAGTTGTTCAGGCTGTATTTTAGCCTATCCTGTAAACATTACCCAAGTGTTTACCAACCCTCGCGGAACTTAGTGTTTGTTGTTCTCCCAATGTTGTCGATTACATTATTATGACAATCAATAATTTTCCATGTAATGTGGTCTAATAATTACTGGAGCATAGGTTTATGAAGCCTATAAAAAAAGTATATATGCTTAGTAGGCTTAATTTAGCTAACTGCTACATGACAAAACTATGCCACTATTTCAAGTTGACCCTCCACGCAATAATAGTAACTAATACCACACAGATTTACAATTAGCAAAAAAATAAGATGACCAAAAAATCTGTTGTAATTATCATCTGGCAAAGAAAGACTTGATTTGTTTCCTCACTAGAAAAATCTGTTCTCTTAATTCCCCTACACTTTGTTGTTTTTTGTCCAAGTTTTTAAATCATTACTACCACCCCATTACACTCCAGTTACCATTTCTCTCTCCCGGTGTTCGGCTCTCCAAACAAGAGTCAATGGTTTTAACACGAGCAATGGCTTGGGAACAACATAAGTGGAGGTGTAATTCATGGCCACACTCTGGTGTTGTGGCTTCATAAATTGGTCTAGGGTTAGGCCCTGAGGCGCTAGTTCATGTGGTGGACGCTAGTGGATTACTGAATCGCAGTTTTTCCGGACTTAACCCCGGCTGACCTGACCTGCAAACTGGGGCATATGGACCCTTGTCTTCCAGAGTCCAGACAGGGATTTCTTTGAGAAGTCAAATCAGACATGTTCATTTTTTTGTGAGGTCTATTTAGCTTACTGCACTGAATTAGGACAAACATCATTTATTGTAGCCTAGGCTTGGCAACTTTACTGAAACCAAAAGAGTGGTTTTACCATTCAGTTTGGGCAAATACAGTGCAACGTATGCTGTGTGGTGCTTCATTTTGAAGCTGAGTGCCAATTTGACACTGTGCCTTTGATTCATGTAAAATACTGCAGAGATAACCACTGCTTTCCACTCGATGAATAGACTTACTTTCCATTGAATTCACTGTGGCTATTTAATTAATCTAATCAGCTTTCACTTTGATGTATTTTACGGCCAAACTAACAGTTGTTCTCATTACGAAGGCTGCTCCTCATTAACGGCAGCGGTAATGGGGTTGTGCTGCTCAGTGCAGACTTTGCAGTGCGAGCAGCGCCCTTTCGGCCTGCAGCGCAGCTATTCACGTGCCTTCCCCCTGCTCGGTGTGTGATCTCTGGACTCTGGAAAGGAGCCGAAAGGGAGGGGAGAGGAGGGGTGGCAAAAAAACGAGGGAGTGGTGGCTGTGTTTCTCTCTGGTTCGTCTCCCGCACTCAGTCTAGAGGGCCAGCGAAAGGGGTTGTGTCTGATGGCCACTGCCCGGCTCCCCTCTGGCTCTTGACTCCTGGCTCTCTGTCCGAGACGCTTTGACTTGTTGGGTCTGTTTTGGATTCAGGGTGCGAGAGCCAGAACAAGAGACAGAGGGCATCAGGGCACTTCAGAAAAGGGGAGGATGCACAAACCAAACCCACTCGGAGGGATTGGTTGAAATTCAACATGCCCCCTATTAGGCCCCGCCCATTACTGTTTGTGTGACAGTTGCCAAGTCATCGAGACAGCTAAGTCAAAGCAAGCCCCCCCCCCACACACACACCAATACATTGTTACTCTCTCCCCCTCCCTCTCTCCCTCTCTGTCACACAACCACACACACACACTCTCAAACATTCGCATACAGTGCTCTAAAGGAGCTGCTGACGCCTGTAGATCTACTGTGAATGCAGGACAGAGGGGCAAACCCCATAGGACAGGACCCAGCATGTTTGGCATCTCTCTCTCTCTCTCTCTCTCTCTCTCTCTCTCTCAACTAATTATGTACTCTTCCTTACATTTAAAATGTTCTTTTACTATAGTTATGACTTTGTCTGTCCTCTGTCTCTCGATTCCGTAAACTCTTGGGTCTCCTTTGTCTTGACTCCTCTCGCCTCCTGGCTTTCTTTTGTTTTGTAGCTTTTTCTGTAGGGAGGGCCAGAGCAGAGAGGTTTATGTTCTGTGACGTAGACATGAGCCATTTCCTACAGTTTTACTTTCAAAACATTTTCTCCATGTAGTTTCTCCAGTTAGTTTTGCTTTGTATAATGTTTTAGGGGTTTTCCTGGCTCAAAAGGGGCCTTTGGTGGTCCTTGGTGTGAGCGTTTTCCTTTGCCATGTTTTTTTCCCCAGCTGCTTCTCCTAACTCCAGTGTTAGGCTTGTTATAGTTATTGAAACACGTCTTTTTGATTATTTTATTTTGCCATGGCTATTCCAAGGAGCGTACATCTTTCTTCTTGAGTGTCCTTTCCGCCCCCTGCTGATGAAATCATTGTAGCTCTTGGTAATGCTAATAATGATAACCCATAGGCCTTTTCCGGCATCTAGCTCTTACAATTCAAACATGACAAATTCAGCTTGTACTTCTAATTTGATCGCGGCTAAAACCTGACTAAGCGCTTGCTTACACAAGTATTATCCCTGCCTCAGTAAAACATATCTTGCTCTCGTTACGGCTGCTATGGCTTCTAAACCTGCTTCAAATTAGGGTGTTTTCTCTGCAGTTTGCTCTCAGTACCCTCTTGTTCTCTGCAGAGCTGTACAAGGCCTATTTGAGCTGTTTACATTTTCCAAAATTCAGACAACTTTGAAACTGAAAGAGAGTGGATTTTATATGACTTCTTTTACTTTTAGCTGAACTGATCTTTTGAGATGAATAAAATCATTTTAGCTGACGCCAAATTTCCTCCATGCTGGCAAAATATGTTGCTGTTTTTTCTCTCTCATTTTAGCATATCTCAGAGCAGTTCTCTGTTGGTTTGTCTGTATAAATTTGTTTAGGTCAGATTTGTTTAACGTCTGAGCTGGTGTGCTCGCAGACAAAATATGCAGGAAAATCATCGTCAGTACCAACAGCCCTTAAATCCCACAAACTCCCCCTCCCCCCCCCCTCCCCCCCCCACACACACACACAGTACATGCTTTTTGTTTCTTTACCAAATGTGTGGGTGTGTGTGGGTGGGAGAGAGAGAGTGTAAGAGCGTTGCCTTGAAGGGATGTTTCATACCTGCTCCACGTCAGATGTTACAGGTACGCTTCGTGGCTTTCTCTGGCTCAGACTCCTCTCTTTGATGCCAGTACTATGACACGCTGCGTGTCGAAGTGTCTTATTGAACCACACTACGTCTATTCTGGGGGCTTGCTGTAACTAAACAGATACTACTATCTGACTTGTCACACTAATGGTCTCAAGCTGGGGATGATAGATAGCCTGGTTGTCAGCGCCCCATCCACCCAGCATCACATTGACTCATACGAATTATAATGAGATTGGAATACTGGATTCACGTTTCCCCTTTTAGTCAACGTAGCTCGTGATCCTGGGATAGATCATAGATCACATCTCCAAGTCACATATCAGGGACAGAGGGAGGCAGGGCCCCAGCTTAATGCACAGCAGCAGAGTTCCCCTCTCATCTCCAGTCCCAGACAGGGCCCCTTGGCTGGAGGCCCAAGGCAGCAGGGAGATGAGGTATTTTAATTCCCATTAGCCAGGAAATGAAAACCTTGAGTGAACCCTAGTTCTCACCCACCTGGCTGCAGCTTACAGCGTACAACTATAGGATAGGAACATATCAAGTGAGAGAGGGCATCAGAGAGTGGGACGTGTGAGTGTGTGTGTGTGTGTGTGTGTGTGTGTGTATGGAGTGTGAATATGCAGACCACCTTTTGTAAACGTCTGGACAAAGCCACTTTAAACCTTTCGTTTTGCTGAGCAAGTAGACCACAACAAGCAGAACGGAGGCAATGTGTGTGTTTGTGTATGTCTCCCTCTTCCTTCCTTTATCCCCATGTGCTGTTGGCTGTGAGGTTTACACCCTGCAATGTGATGTGGTGTGGACTTGTGCTGCGTTGGTTACTCCCGACAACCACTTGTTGACAGCAACAACCTCTCAGAACAGTCACTCCAAACCAACTGGCTCTCTTTTTGACTTCAGTTTCACGTTGACATCTCCGTAATGTCATGTGTTATCGACACATTAGCTTTTAGGGTGTCACCCTCTTGTCTCTTGTCTCCCATCTCTGTCACTAAGCTTTTTGGCATGTTCAGAAGGCATTTTGATTGCATCATCAGGCCTAATGCTCCGCTGTTTTGAGATTCCTGTGAGAAAAATTTGTACTTTTGTGCCCCTCACTTTTTCTCAACATTTTTTCTCTCTTTCGCTGTCTCTCACACTAACACAACCATTATACACACCCTGTGGCTAGTTAAGCTAGCTAATACGTATTTTCTACTGTTTTAATCAAGCCAGTTATTAAGATAAGCCATCATTGCTCGGGGGCATGTGCGCACACCAACACACGGACACACACACACACACACGCTTTCCACGTTCTTTTTCCTCCCTTGCCTGCCTTTCTTTCCGTTAAGTCTTTTTGCTGCGCTGAATCCAGCTGTTTGGTTCCTGACATAGTTAATTTTCCCCTGAGTCACAGATAGGGTTAGGTACATCACTCGGTGCTGTTAAACCATACAAAAGGTTACAGCCTCGTCGTTTTAACCATCAATGCTTATTTACCGTCATTGAACTGTGATACAAGGAACCACGTCTTTACAATGGGCTAACAACAAGCTGCAGTTACGGGAAAACAGGCTGCTTATTTATATCTGAAATCATGACCAAAGCAAGATAAAATGTATATCAATCTCATTGAAAGTCTTCTGATTCCACTGCATACCTTTGTTTTTTTAAAGAGCGAGGCACATTGTTACAGCACAAAGATAGTTGGAGTATTTGTTTTGATTTTGAGATTGAATTAAAAAAATCACAGGAGTGTTTGATAACCTTGTAATAAGTAAAATCTTAGCTTTAAAACAAGGCCCATCTTGAAGTAATGCTAGATTAGTTTAGTAAAACCTGTGTGCATGATCCTACGAATGGCGAGATAGGACTAGGCTTAGTGTGAAGGTAAACTTGTGTTTTGGAACACTTTCAGCTGTCTGCCACTTACTAAAAGCCCTCTAGTGTATCAGCACTTTGTCTTAGAAGTTCAACACTTTGCCAAGACATGGTAAACATCTTGTTCAATGGTTATCGAAAGTTTACTCTGGCAAAGGAAATTATGTATTTATTACATTTTAAGATGAAACAATGTATTAAAAATCTTCTTAGTGTATATTGTATGAGTGCTTTATCTCTTGTAGATATAACTGTCCCTACACAAACAAATCGCAAACCTTAAGACATTAACTAGGTGTTAGCTTTCAAATAATACTTCACACTTACATTTGACACTTAAAACTGCAGTTATTGGTTGTTAAATGTAAGTGTATGTATTTTTAGAGAACCAGAAAAAAATAGAACCATGCTAAGAGGTGAACATACTCTTTTCAGAATGTGTAAGTAAAGTACAGAAAAAAGGTCCTGTTGAACGACAGTAACGATTGCCAAGGCCCGGTTCTGGTATTGGTTCATATGTGAACGGTACCCAACCCTAGTCACAGATCTACACAACCATTACAAGGCACAATGTGTTTTAAAATGGCGACTGTGGCTCTGTCTCTTTGCTCTTCTCTCCCCGAACTACCACTGAGTGTCCACCCTTGTTCCCTGCCTGTTCCAAGAACAGGACACGCTATATGAGTTTTGTTTTGTACAGAGGTAGCTGATGTGCTGCAACTAGCAACCACAGTACACATGGATGAGTCACTCACTTAGTGACATGCTTGCTGCTTGTTTTGAACAATTTTCCGCCATTGTGTTTCTGTCCGAAGTGGATGCCAGGAAGGATGGAGTGGGCGATATTTAGTTGGAGTCATCGCTAGTGATTTTCTTTTTCAGGCAGTCAAGAAACACATTATTTTGTTGACGGTTTGGTTTGTCCTCTACTCTCCTCTCCTCTCCGAGTGGAACGAGAACCACAGCAGAGGATTTAGGACCCTCATTCACCGCTTTGTGTGTGCCTCCTTATTTCCTCCTCCTGTCCTCTCACAGCTTCCCTCTTTACTCTGATTTACCCTACCATTAGGATGTCCAACCTGTACAAACAGGCAGAGTGGTGCAGAATGAGTGGAGATCAGTTTGTCTATTTCAGACCTCATAGTGATTGATAATAACATAAAAAAATATAATTTTGTCAATTGTTTACCTGAAACCTTGAGCAGAAAAGGCAGTTATGTTGCTAGCTCACAGTCAAAGGTTATTTTGTGTTGGGGCTCTGCACAAGGCTGAATAGTGAGCTGGATGCTAAAAATTCATTGTTGGCTAGTGCGAGGGACATGATCTGTGTTTCTCCTTTTAAAGTAAGACACACCAACAGCATACATAAAGGCTAACTCCAAATCAGTTAAGCCAGTCAAACGAACCGGGAAAGAGGGAGCGCATGACGTTCCTTGATGAATAATAAAGATGAGGAACACACAAAAAAAGCGAGGTAATGTCCTGAATGGGCCTCACCACTGCTCTCTACGTTGCCCACCTCCCCTTCTCTGAGACCAGACACAACTGGTTAGGCTGGTTGATCCTCATCCCCTCCTCCAGGGGATTGTCTGTGTGCATTTATGGGTTTCGGCCTCCCGTCTTCGCTTACCGCTGCATACTTGGCGGTCTAGACAGAATGGGTGGAGGCTTCACCATACTGGCACCCCTGATTATCAGAGGAGTTCTAGGCTTACCCACGTTCATCTTTTTGTTCATTCTATCATATTGCTGCCCTCCATTCTCAAACTCTGCACGCCGAATATGGAGTGGAGGGCATAATTGTGCGTTTGTGCATCTTCCTGTTTCCTTCCAAACACCTTGTGTAGCAGTAAACCTGTAAGTGATTCTCCACATCGGTCGTCTATCTCAAAGGGATAGTTAAACATTTTGGGAAATAGGATATGTTCCTACTTACCCCTAGTCAGACGAGATGATTAATATGAATGTTATGATTGTGTCTTCCAATAATGAGTTATTCAGGTAAGTAGGTGGGTAAATGTAGCCTCGCTTAGCACAATGTAATGTAAGCCAGTAGTAACGGCTAGCATGGTTCCATCTGAGACTAAACGTGTCTAATATAGAGTAAAAGCAGAATAAAGGCTGTAAATATGTTGATTGGTTTAATACACTAGACGGAACAGAATGTATTATTGTATTAATGGGCAAAGATGTATTTGTCTTCTCATCAATCAACACACAATTACCCAATAGGGCACAGCAAAAACAGGTTTGTAGAAATGTGTGAAATGTAGAGAAATTTCTTAAATTTTCTCAGTGGTTTGTTGAGGCACCTTTAACAGCGATTACAGCCTCAAGTCTTCTTGAGTATGACACGACAGCTTGGCACATCTGCATTTGCGGAATTTCTCCAGTTATTCTCTGCAGATCCACTCAAGCTCTGTCATGTTGGTTGTGGAGCTTTGATGCATAGCCATTTTCAGGTCTCTCCAGAGATGTTCTATCTGGTTCAAGTCAGGGCTCTGGCTGGGCCACTGAAGGACATTCACAGACTTTTCCTGAAGCCACTCCTGCGTTGCCTTGGCTGTGTGCTTAGGGTTGCTGTCATGTGCCTTTTACTAAGGAATGGCTGCTGTCTGGCCACTCTACCACAAAGGCCTGAATGGTTGAGTGCTGCAGAGATGGTGGTCTTTCTGGAAGGTTCTCCACAGAAACTCCAGAGCTCTGTAAGAGTGACCATAAGGTTCTTGGTCACCTGTTTTATGAACCTAAAGCCTCCTGTCTGGTACATTATGGATTGAAATCCTTCCAGCAAAGGCTGAATGCTATCATTACATTCACTCCAAACTTATAATCCAGTTCACATTTGTTTGTTCTATAATTTCTAAGCATTCAGCAACAGCAGCTTTGGAGTGTGTGTACCCAGCAAATTGCATTCTACAATGTTTTGTCTGACAGTGAAATCTGTTAACTCGATTAGTATCCTAAACTGATTTGACTTTAAGGGGTTACCGGCAGCCCTTTCAGATAGTCTCCATGCATTGTTCCCTACCAAAGGCGGCACCTCCTTTCATGTTGTTTTTATTGTGAAACCGTCCAGGTACTCCGTGTACTCAGTGTACTCACAACAAGGCAAGGCTTAGTAGGTCACTGCAACTTTAGATCACTGCCGCAAACATTCCAACGTCATCTGGGCTGTTCCCAAATCTGAAACTGGCTTTTTGGTTGATTCTGGTATTACTCAACTTCACACTACTGCCTTTGTTAAGTGTGTTTATGATGTTCAAAAAAAAATAAAACTGAGATTGTACAGTCTAGATTGTTGTAAAATGAAAGTTACGGTATTCCCTTTAGAAGAGTATACATGTCCTGGGTTCAGGAAATGTTTAGTTTCTAATTAGGGTTAGGTGACATCTTTGTTGAGCCTTTTTTAAATGGTATGAAATGTGACTTGATTATCTGTACTAGGATATAACTATGTTAGTCCTAGTCTTTGACTGCTTCTTTAAAAAATCACGTCATGGCAAAGTAACTTCATTTCAGAAAAGTATTATTATTATGATTTCTAGGGTTGGGGCTGTTGTACATTTGAGAAAATTCCTTCCTTCCTTCCTTCCTTCCTGGCTCTTCTTTCTTTCCTTCCTCCCTTATCTCCTTCCTAGTCAGTTAAAAATACTTCATGCTACATACTACATGTCCCTCCCACGCTCTCGTGACTTCAAAATGAGCTCCTATTGACAGGCATCGCCACTTCTCTTGTATTTCGGGAGTTTGTCCTTCTGACCCCGATAAGCAGATTTGAGCATTAACCCTTACTGCTTAACTATGCTAGGCCTCTCTCTTTTTCCACACTGATCTATCTTATTCTGATGCACCTACTGAGGCTTAACTTGAGAAATAAAAATACATGGGGGGGGGGGGGGGGGGGGCGGGCGCCGCGCGGCGGGGGGCGGGGGCGGGGGGCGCGGGGGGGGGGGGTGGGGGGGGGGGGGGGGGGTGGGGGGGGGGGGGGGGGGGGGGGGGGGGGGGGGGGGGGGGGGGGGGGGGGGGGGGGGGGGGGGGGGGG
>JAVQIZ010100917.1:0-16311 GCA_036023535.2 Galaxias brevipinnis | reverse complement strand
GCATAGACTCAACAAGGTGCTGGAAACATTCCTCAGAGGTTTTGATCCATATTGACATGATAGCATCACTCAGTTGCAGAAGATTTGTCGGCTGCACATCCATGATGCAAATCTCTCGTCCCACCACATCCCAAAGGTGCTCTATTGGATTGAGATCTGGTGAGTGTGGAGGCCATTTGAGTACAGTGAACTCATTGTCATGTTCAAGAAACCAGTTTGAGATAATTTGAGCTTTGTGACAAGGTGCGTTACCCTGCTCAGAAAATGGGTACACTGCGGTCATAGAGGGATGGACATGGTCAGTAACAATACTCAGGTAGGCTGTGGCGTTTAAATGATGCTCAATTGGTACTAAGGGGCCCAAAGTATGCCAAGAAAATATCCCCCACACCATTACACCACCACCGCCAACCTGAACCGTTGATACAAGGCAGGATGGATCCATGCTTTCATGTTGTATATGCCAAATTCTGACCCTATCATCCGAATGTGAGAGCAGAAATCGAGACTCAGACCAGGCAACATTTTCCCAGTCTTCTGTTGTCCCATTTTGGTGAGCCCGTGCGAATTGTAGCCTCAGTTTCCTGTTCTTAGCTGACAGGAGTGGCACCCGGTGTGGTCTTCTGCAGCTGAGCCCATCTGCTTCAAGGTTCGACGTGTTGTGCGTTCAGAGATGGTCTTCTGCATACCTTGGTTGTAACAAGTGGTTATTTGAGTTACTGTTGCCTGTCTAACATATTGAACCAGTCTGGCCATTCTCCTCTGACCTCTGGCATCAACAAGGCATATTTTCTCTTTTTCGGACCATTCTCCGTAAACCCTAGAGATGGTTGTGCGTGAAAATCCCAGTAGATCAGCAGTTTCTGAAATACTCAGATCTGCCCGTCTGGCACCAACAACCATGCAACGTTCAAAGTCACTTAAGTCACCTTTCTTCCCCATTCTGATGCGCTGTTTGAACTTCACCAGGTCGTCTTGACCATGTCTACATGCCTAAATGCATTGAGTTGCTCCCATGTGATTGGCTGATTAGATATTTGTGTTATTGAGCAGTTGAACAGGTGTACCAAATAAAGCGACCAGTGAGTGTATATTCAAAATTACATTATCTGTGTTGCAGAAAAACATAGTGCGAATCAGTCTGGAACAGAGTATGGAGTTCCTGTCTGGGATACAAGCCCGCATTCTGGTAGTTCTGTAAGAAACCACTATGTTATTATAGTACTGTGTCGTACTAAATGTCAGTCATGATATTTCTAATAATGATGATAGATAGCTATTCTTTTATGCAAATGTGAGCAGTCTTCAAAGTTAAGAAAATGGCAACTTGATGTACAAAATAATATGCTTATTTTTTATGCGACGTCTGGCGGGGGCGTATGTTAAATATATTATTCTTGCTTTCTTTCTAGAGCAGAGGATGGGTTTGAGAAGATCTTTGCAGAGCCAGAACAGAAGATATTCACCTCTACACTACTCCAGGGGTACAGAGACCGACAAGTGAGTCTGTAACACATGTGTACTGCAACTCCTTGTACTGTAGGTACACACACTTATTTATACTTTTCTTGCCCTGTAGTTTTTGATCCAGCTGGTTTTGAAGCCACTTGGGTAGATGCCAATTATAAATGATGTTATAGTACAAGCTGAACTTTAGCCACAATATACGGTACAGATCAAGCTTCAAATTCACATTGATGATATAATGAGTCACTACAGGATTTCTTCTCTCTCTCTCTCTCCATCTCTCTCTCTATGTATATATCTTAAATCTCTCCAGGGCACTGTGTTAACTGTACCTGGAGATCACCATGTGCACCTGAACAGTCCTGAGACAGTGGCTCCTGTTATTAATGACTTCCTGCTGAGAGAGGAAGTTGGCTCTCAGAGCGCTGCTACAGAGGACACACAAACAGCCAAGTTATAACACACAAACAAGCACACAAACTAACTTCCAATTAACATTCAAATACAAGACATATTCTGCTTAACTAGAACATCCTTTTCAGTTTTATAACTCATAATCTCACAAACAATTTTGTAAAAATAACACTCTATGGTACATTATAATGATATATTATAATGGATCATTAAAGTCAGTTTGGATATGGTCATGGCCATTCTGTTATTACATCACCTAAATAGACTAGGCAGCTTGAAAACATTACAATGTGTCTCCGTACTGTATACAAACACCCCAGTGCCCTAACCTGTACTGGACTTAGCAAACTTGACATTTACATGTTTGTCGGTGTCATTTTAGATGTACTCTTTACTAATATGTGGACATTTTAAGAGAGACTTTGTGTACAGCAGTCAACTTGGGGTGAGTCTGATTTCCACTGCAGGCCCAAGGCCCAGACTCTATTTCAAATGTTCTGGTCGTTACTTTCTACCAAAGACAAAATTCTCAAACCGAATCTGCCCCCCCCATCATATTGAATGAAGATTTATTCAAGATTTATTTATTACAAAGATTAAAAATGCGAAAGCGCAATATTGCGCTCCAGTATATGAAATTGGCATCTTTAGTTCATCCTTGCCACGCTGTG
This sequence comes from Galaxias brevipinnis, assembly GCA_036023535.2. Lineage (NCBI taxonomy): Eukaryota > Metazoa > Chordata > Actinopteri > Galaxiiformes > Galaxiidae > Galaxias > Galaxias brevipinnis. The sequence goes on along the minus strand of JAVQIZ010100917.1, from coordinate 13,759 downwards.
ACCTGCTCGTGCCAGCAGTGGAGATTAAGCTATTGTGGCTTTATATCAGTGCCTTGCAGTCGTTCATATTTCATTGTGAAGATTTGAAGTTCAACTAAACCATTTGTTATATTAATATAATGTGTCAAACCTTATATGTCCGTCAGTCAAAATAAAAAAAGGCCACAGGGTTTGAGCGACGTTGTGGCTTTGCATTTTGCTCTGTTCTTTTCAGAATAAAATTAGTGTTCACAAACGTGTTCGTACTCAGATCACACACACGATTTTACAAAATACCACTTTCCCATGTAGTTTTGTTTATATCCACATCACGTCAACCTCGTTACATCACAAACAAAATCAATAACTATATATCTGTTCATTTATTTTTTTTGCCACAGTATAAGCCTGAGAGTATTATGAAGCATGGCCTTCTCTCAATGTCACATAATTGGCTTTTGCATGAAACACAGTGGAATTGATTTCACTCTGCAGCTGGTCGAAGGCGACTAACATGCAGGGGCATTTTGAGAGCTCCCCTCCACCACTTAACTGCCAGCCCCCTTTGGAGAGAGAATGTCTTTTGAGTGTATATACGTTTATATAAATTTTTCTATTTCTCTCTCCATCCTCTCACCGTTACTGAGGATGTTGTCATGGCAACCCTTCACCCTCCCTCCTTCCTCGTTGGACTGTGACGTCAGAAGCCCACGCTCCAGATCAACCCATATGCAGCGACTGTGTGGGCTAAGGGAGGGAAAAAAGAGAGAGAGAGAGATTGTGCACCCGGTGATTTTATAACCCCTGTTATGCAGTCTTAGTCTCTAGCAACAGCATTCCCTCATATAGGGTCTAATTAAGGGTTTCATTGTGTCAACACTAACTGCTCCCTGCACAACATCCATCCCGCCTTCTTGGCTTTGCAGACGGACGTAAACAGCAGAACAGACTGCAGGTATGTAGCTACATAACTTGCTACAAAGGGATGCCGTTTATATCTATTACAGTGAGCTATATTTAGACATTGATTTATTACACTGCTTACTAATGTATTAACCTTTTCTTTTGGGGGGGCATGACTGACTCAACAAATTAGACACCATTTAAACTGAGTTAGTCAGTGGTGGCTGTATAAGTACATTATATAAAAGTTGATCGTGTTAAGGTTATCATAACTGCGGCATCTCGCCGCAGGCCGTTAATGCGTCGAGGAGGCAGTGGAAGAAGCAGGTTAACTCCACTGCTCAGCTTAGTCACTGAGACTCAGAAGCCTCTCTAGTGCAGTTAATGTCAGGGCTTCTGCGTAAGCAATCACTGTTAATTAGTTGACCTTTCACAAGATCTAATGACCACATAAAATATTTTTCTTTCCTTGTCACGCGCTCCCTTCATCCATCCATCCATTTTTGTAATACTCTTCCTCTTTCTCTTTACCTTTTACTTTTTGCATTCCTGTGAACCTTTTTTTAAATCTCTCTACACCTTGTCTCATGAACTACCCCCCTCCACCCCTCTCTATTTGCATTCCAACACTATCCCCTTTAACACTCTTATTTTCTTTTATTTTGATCTTGCATTTTGATTATTTTTATTTGATCTCCCTCTTATCTACTTTGCTGATCTTTCCCTCTCCCCCGCATCCTATCCCCTCACCCAAACTCTCTCCTCGCCGACCCCTGGTTTCCACAGTGTCATGTCGTGGATGTTCCTGGACTGGTTTGTGCCCCTCTACCTGCTGGTGTCGGTCCTGGTGCTCGCAGGCTTCGGGGCCTGCCTCTACTACCTGGAGCCAGGCCTGCAAGACGCCCACAAGTGGAGCAACAAGACCATACGTCACCACCCGCTGGTGGCCAGCGTGAACTGCAGGGATGACGATGTCAGTGCCCTGATATGACCAGGCAGGACGCGGGGGTAGAGGAAGAGGTAGGATGAGGAAAGGACGACTGGGTAAGGGAGGTACTGAGGAAGGGAGGAGAACTGACCACCTGGAAATGGGGCTATGGCTGGACACCTGCAGGATCTCATTCTCTATTAAGGGAAAGAGAACAGGAAACTGGGGTTGGGTGGAGGAGAGGGGAAAGAGGGTGAAGGTGGTGACCAGGCACAAAAGTGGTGTGTGGAAGACATTTTGTATGGTTCCTTATGAATTCTGTAATATCATTATTGTTAGTCAGGGATACAATTGAAAAAACGTTTATGCTATCTCAAATTTGTGCCAATTTTTTTCATACATTTTGTAACCTGACAATCATTCCAACAAACGTCTCTTCATATGCAAAGCATTTTAACTGAAAAAGTGCAATAAATTAGTTGTAAATGTATTGGGGAAAACATGTAAAGTGGCGAGCTCAGCATGGCAGCTACTGTAAAGATGTAAGGCATAGTTACTATGTCATGTGCCAAGTGGATTGTTATTGATATTTCCACCAAAGAAACAGTGAAAGTGGAACAGACATTCCAAATGAGTTGAATGGTTACCAGTGGCAACACGTGATGTCCTTTTTTTCCAATTTAAACAGGAACTAGAATTTGTTGTAATTTGTTGTTTGTTTTTTACCATTGACGAGAAGTTACTCAGCAGTGGCTATGCCATTGCAGTATCACTGGCCAATGGCAATGACTCAATGCTGTATTTTACTCATTCTTATTTGATGCTTGCTGCAAAAGCATTTGAAAATCTGTCTGGTCATTAACAGTGATCTGTCTGTGCCAAATTAATGTGCTAAGTTTGTTCAAAATGCCAAGATAATTTATGTAAAAAATCAAATAAATTATTTGAATTTGAAAGCATTCATTTTATGTTTCTCATTCTGTTTTTTATTTTATTTTGATGGCACTGTGAGGAAAGTGTGGTTATGTAATCTACTCTTTTAATGACCTGTCTGCCATCCTTATTAATGCCAAGCAAATAAACCGTCTCACATCGGCTGACACCTGGTCGTTTGGTTTGTGCCTAATTTGCTTACGCCTAAAACTGTTACAAAGAGTATTATAATTCACACAGAAGTATTGCATTCTTTTCAAACCCGCAGACAGATGTTATGTTTTCAGCGTAGACAGGGAAATATGAATGTGGGTGAGCGAAACAGTGCCGCTTTAGAGGAGAGGAATGGAGAGAATGCTACTGTTGTACCCCATGACTTCCTACTGTTCTCCTCCCTGTCTCTCTCTGTTTTGTTTTTCTCCCATCCATCTTTACTTAGCACTTTCCGTGTCAGCAGCAGAGATAAGGACAGGCTTACTCAGGTCAGTGATGTTTTTATTCACCTTCTTCTTTTTAAAAGGTTCAGTCCCCCTCATATTAAAAAAAAGACAGCATATAACATTATTCTACAATACATTTTTGGAAGACTTGTTTACTGTTTAACTACCAACTGTTAAGAAATTCAAATGATGTGGATGATAATGGTATTAACTGTGACTAGTGTATAACTTTGAATCTTTGCCTCTGTTTCTCACTCTTCCCCCTTTTTTTACACAGACGTTTTTCAATCTGATTCACAGTATGAGTGGTACAGACCGCCTTGCACCCTTGCTTACTCCCCTAAATGTGTCCCCGAATCCACTCCGGAAACTTCCACCCGTCCCTGTGTCCCCGCCTTTCGCCTTGTCTTCTCCCATAGTGAGAAAGAAACCCATTCAGATCTCTTCCTTCGTGGACCAGGGCCTTGTCACAAAAAAACAGAACTACAAGCAGTCTGCTGTCAGGTAACACAGTGATATCAATTACATGGAATTGATTTGGTCTATAGAATAATGACTTTTATCTTTTGTCAGTATTGTGTCTTTGTTCAAACTGACATTATTAAGTCACTCTTTTTGATTGAATTATAGTAGTTCATATTCATGTTCGAGTTGTATAATATATATATTTTTTCAATTGTGTTCTATGTGACTTTTCATAATTTGCATGTAAATGATTCTGTTTATTTTGATACTGTACATGATTTATTTTTCGTTGTTTTATACTCACTCCTACACACCTGTCTCATTTTGTTTTATTCTTCTTGTTCTAGCTCCTTTGTTCCAATTGGGACTTTTCAATCTTCCATACCAGAGCTATCTACCGGACCTTCCCTTGGACATCAGGTACTAGCTACGACGCTTTCAAGATCAAAGCCCAAACCCTCATCTCTCTCCGTTCCCGAACCAAAGCCGAGCATATCTCCAACTCTTCTGGTCCCCATTCCCAGACTGAGCCCTTCTCCGACATCAATGCTATTGGACAACCAAACAGGGACCAGGCAGACTGTTCCTGTGGCCAATGAGAGAAGGGCAAAATGTATTCCCATTTCTAATACCCACCTACATGTCCAGTCTGTACCACATACACAGTGGTCTCCTAAAACAGCTGCAAAACATGACATACTTGACCATTCGGTGTTGCTGGACTTCACTCATTCCATGCAGAGGAAATCCTATTCGACACGTTGCCCCAGTTACGTACCGCCTAAATTATCATTCAATAACTCAGATAAGCTCAAAAGCAAATCTGAAAACCCGTGTCTGTTGCAGGCCAAACTTGGCTTGAGGAAAACAGGGAAATTCACTAAATCCATCCCTAAGCCCATAGACAGCGTTGCCACGGTAACTGAACGGAGACGGATTGTTGAAGGGCCTCAGGCAGCTAAAACGCTGTCGAGTGATATGACGGGAGTCTCATTTATGCATCAGGATAAATCAAAGTCTTTACATTTTCCAAACAGACTTAAGAGCCATGGACAGGCAATCAAATGTCAATCAAGCCCGAGATTGTTAAAGAAACATACAGACCACCATCCGCTGGCTGAGTTTAATGCTAAACTAACCAGTGTTAATGCTAGTCAGTTGAGTGATGATCAAACTCCACCTAGTAGAAACACATATCTTCCTGCATATACTAATCCAAATTCTTACAAATTACACTCTCCATTGAATAAATCAATCACTATTCCAAGATCTAGAGGAACAATGAAAGAGATTACTTGTAACACAATATATTGGTCTAGAATGCAACATAATCAAAACCCACAGAATCAAAATACACAGAAAGATGCTCAGATTGTATACGGCCAGTTAGGTAACATTTCGATGTGTAACAAGTTTGACTGCTTCCTTTCAAAGGAGGGTCATCAGAAACAGGAAGTCCTTCTGTCTGGGGTCATAGGGGCAAACTATAAAGAGAAACATGTAAATGCAGCACAAGAATCCTCTATGAAGTCTATTCATACTGTCAGTGGAGCCTCAAAAGAAGAACAGAGCCCACATTTGTTGTGTTATAACACTCCATTAGCGGAGACTGCCATGACTACTGAACCGGACACATCACAAAGTAGAACTATTTCAAACACGTGTGGCCCATCACGGACGCATCATTTGAAATCCGATCCTCTCCAAATGGCAAAAACAACGTCAAGAGGAGTAAAACCCATCAACTTCCCTCCTCCACCCCCTGATCGCAACCGTCAACACCCCAAAAAGGGGCCCACTGAACCGCCAGAATATTCCCCAAAAGAATGGACTCGGGGTTGGCCACAGGCCATAGAGCCCGATGACTCATTTAACACAGCCGACTCTGGCAATGGGTTACTGGAGTTCCTCGAACAGCCGTGCAAACCCCAGGTCATGGATGGGTGTGAACCGTATGAGGTGGTTAGTCTACTCCCCGCTTCACCTCCACGCAGAATCAATCAGAAACCATCAGGCAGAGTATCTACTACGTATGGAGAGACAGAAGAGCCACATTATGTCACCATGCATCCTGGAGATGTGTATGTGTCAATGGGTGAGTAGAGTGGAGAGAAAACAACAATGTTGAGCTTAACGGTGCAATTGAGCTTGTGAACGAGTGTTAACTGGTAAAAAGATAGTGTTTGGGTAAAAAAAAAAAGAGTGCTAATTAGATCTCTAAGTTTTTCCTTCTTATTAATTCCTACAATTATTCAAATCTATGTGGTGGTTTATTTAGTTCAAAGATAAGGTTGCTAATGCTGATATGATATTTAAATTGATGGAAAAGATGGTGAAAGTGGGGCATCAAAGAGTCTGAGAAGTGCGTTAGGAGAATTGAAACACATTGTAATTTTCTAGTATAGGTACAGCAACAGAATTACTTTATTGTTACTTCTCTTGTTGCAGTTAGTGACGCATAAGCTTAACATTGTCTTACTCTGTTCTTGCCTTTTATAAAACTTATAAAACATAAATTGCACTCAGTAAAGTTCGAGGTTAGTGTTTTTTATTTATAAAAATTGTGCAAAGTAAGACTCTAAGTTATAATTAAGCAATACAGTAAACTTAAAATATCAAGCAGATTATTCAGGCAATTGTTAAAAAAAATCGTGCTAAAATAGGGCTAGCAGCAAGCAGCCCCAGATGCAAAAAAAAGTATATGATTATTATTATTAGTTAATGTAAACGTTCCTTTGAGCATGCGTGCTGCATCTACCCGCACCCTCTCCTCTTGTCGCTTGGTAACGAGGGGGGTCTGTCGCTCAGAGAGCGAGGAGCGGAGGCAAACAGGGAAAATAGGTACCCAAATAAATCACATGACCCATCCTACATATTTCTGCCTCCCTGTGTTGGACAAACATCGTTTCCTCTGTGGCCTTGGATTTTATCACCGGTTGTGACGAAGAAATTGTTCGCTCTGATAAATTACAAATCTAAACGAGACTTGGTGAGTAGCTTAACAACCAACATCACCGCGCTGCACATACAGCACGAATCAAGTCAACGCTTAGCTAATGTAGACTAGCTATCGCCGAGCTTGTAGTGCAGTTATATGGCATGGATGGAGAAGGACAATGGGGCCGGATGGGTCTGGGTGTTGCTGATCTCGAGCCCACATGTAATGTGAAAGAAAATCACTTACAGTCCGGTATACATTGCTTTTAGTGGTTTATTGTCAATTTGTTTCAGTATTACCCTGGCTTTGAAAACATTAAATGAATTAAAAAAAATACTTTGCAGACTAGTAACGTTAGTAAATAATGTAATAATGTTGTCACTACAGTAACCTTGTACTCTCTTTTACAAACCAGGGCAATGTGCGATTTGGCTATGTTTAGAAAGGGAATTTAGATTATGGTGACTGGCATAATCTTTGATCTAGATTTAACACAGCAAATAGGGTTAGATGTGCTGTGTTTGGGTGTGTTTGCAAGTGTGCACTTCTGCATGTGTGTATGTGAGACAAAGAGAATTAGGGGATAACATGATCAATATGTACAAGGTGAGGGAGGCCACCAGATAAAGTACAGTACAGAGAGAAGGACTGAGAGGAAAGAGAGAGAGACACAAAGACACACAACAGAGTGTAGCCAGGCCTACAGTAATATAGCCAGAGTTAACATGCGTGAAACTGACACAGTGCCTTCGTCTGTGACCTGTATGCTCTTATTCAAGGCACGTGGATGATCTCCAGTACGGTAGCTACTAAGTCTGTGTGTGTGTGTGTGCGTGTGTGTGCGTGTGCGCATCTGTGTGCCCTGGAACACTAAGGTGGGGCACAACATGCCCAGCCTTCTGTCTGTTGACATCACCATCTGCCTGCTTTGCTATTACACCAAGTCAACTTTTTTTGTTCTTTTCTTTGCCCTCCATTTTGGAAAATAGCTTTTGGGAAAGATATAGAATAGAATAGTATTCTACACCCTATTGTACATCTTGGCCTTGTTGTTGCAAATCAGTCTGTGCTTTCTTAGACATATTAACACAATTTCAAATTCTGAACCTATGTCGTGGAAATTACAAAAAATCTAGTTCTCATTTTTAATCAAGCCAAGTTTTCAAGATTGCTGTTCATCTAATCTTATCTTTTCTCTCTCCACCTCTTTTTACAGACATGTCAGACGTGGTCCCCCCTGAAGTCAGACCCAAGCCTGTTGTTCCAGCCAAGCCCCCTCATGTGGCCAGCGCCCCCTCCCCCTCCAGCCCCTTCCCCCCCCAGGCAGCAGGCATCGGGGGCGGGGGACCCCCGGCAGGCTTCGGGGTGGGGGCTCACGCTCCTCCAGCCCCACAGAGCCAGAGTCATGGTCAGGTTGGATCTACATTGTTGGGGTACATCGGGATTGACACCATCATCGAACAGATGAGGAAGAAGACCATGAAGACTGGCTTTGACTTTAACATCATGGTTGTGGGTGAGTTAACAGGGAGTCTATTCAGCCTGTAAGACCAGAAGAGATTTGTAACGCTATGTCACTGTATATTGAAATTCAGACATGGAATACACACCCTTAAAGAATGTATATTAGAAGAGTATAATACAATAGATATGTGAGTGCATATTGCTAATGTGTGTGTGTATGTGTCTGTCACCCTCTCTATCTAATTATCAAATGTGTATGTCTCTGTGTGTGTGCTAATGTCTTCCTATTTATATGTGTGTGCCCCTCTCTCTCCCTCTATCTAATTATCATGTGAATATATATGTGTGTGTGTGTGTGCGCGCGCTAATGTCTTCCTATGTATATGTGTGTGCCTCTGTCTCTCGCCCTCTATCTAATTGTCATATGTGTATGTTGGGGTGTGTGTGTGTGTGTGTGTATGTGTGCCTCAGGCCACAGCGGACTGGGGAAGTCGACGCTGGTGAACACGCTGTTCAAGTCCCAGGTCAGCAGGAGGAACTCAGGGTGGAGCCGGGACGAGAAGATCCCCAAAACGGTGGACATCAAAGCTGTGTCTCATAGTGAGTCATGCAGAGGGGAGGGAGGGAGGGAGGGAGGGAGGGAGGGAGGGGGAGAGGACCGTGTCTGTGATTACTGACAGACAGAGAGAAAAAGAAAGATAGGAAGAGAAAGACACAGAGAAAGAGATAGAGAGAGTGAGAGAAAGAGAGAGTTACAAAGAACAGTGAGGAAGGAAAGCAAAGTTAAGGAGATTTTTTCTGAAATGAGGATTGGAATTTCTCATTTGCCCACATGCTGGCTGTTCGTCACAGAAGCATGCAGGGCAGCCATCATGGTTAGTGTGGTTCAAACATCCATACAGAGTGTTATGTTAGTGGGTGCAGAGGCGTAAATTAGAGGGAGAGGGAGGGCAGAGTGTTATGTTAGTGGGTTTGTTTTGCTGACGGTGTCACATTATATCTTCACAGTGCCTCCAGTACAGAATGACCCAACAACAGTTTAATATAGCTGTCCCTGTGAGGGGGAGAGAGAGAGAGACACTGACACAGCAGGGGAATGGCTGGCTCACGCTTGTATTGAAACTAAGCCAATGTGTTCTCTTCTCTTTCCTTCCTCGTTGAGTCAGTCAAATCAACTCCCTCTGCTAATTTTATATTTCGGGCGGAAACGCACTGATTGCTTCTTAGGGATTGTCCTAATTCTGGTCTCTGTAGCCATTTCATTCTGACATCTTGGCTAATGGTGTTTATTTTCCTACCACTGGTGACTAACAGTGCAATCTTTCTATTTGATTGTTTTTACCTGCAGTGATCGAGGAGGGTGGGGTTAAGATGAAGCTGACAGTGATTGACACTCCAGGCTTTGGGGACCAGATCAACAATGATAACTGGTGAGTTTTTAGAGAGGAGACAACTGTTGTCTGTCCAGTTGCTCTCTGCGGCTAACTTACTAAGATCTCTTTTTTGTTTTCGTTGAGAGATATAGATATCTATGAAAAAGCACAAGCATTAAAGCAAAAAAACTAAACGTGACAAATTTGTAGCAGTGTGGTTTTTATATGCTTTTGTTTAACACACCAATGTTGTGTTTATTATTTTATTATTATAGATGTAATTTTTTTAGTGCTATTAAAACTATTAATAATATAGTTGTCTGTTTTTCTTCCAGCTGGGAGCCAATCTCCAAGTACATCAATGAACAGTATGAGAAGTTCCTGAAGGAGGAGGTCAACATCACCCGTAAGAAACGCATCCCCGACACCAGAGTCCACTGCTGCCTGTACTTCATCCCCCCTACGGGACACTCGTGAGTGCTAATACTTTGCCTTTTATATACTTAAGATGAAATATATATAAATGTACTGTATATAACGTGAAAAACATCTTCTTATGACGATAAACTTTTCACGTTATAACGTGATACTGATCTGTTTTGATTTTTCTGGCGTGGCAACAATACACTTCCTTAAAATATATATTTATCACATTTGTACATTTGTATGGGTTTAAGAGTAACATGGAATCTTTCTTATCGGAGGGCAAAGAGAACCAGGACAGAATCCAATGGAGCCGAGTGGCTTAAAGCTTAATCATAGTTCTGTTGTGGAGACGCCCATGGCACTCTCGTCTCTAATTTAACCTCCACCGTGGTATCATAGGATCATACAGCAGCAACGTAATCATCTAGGAGGTCCTCCAGTGTTTTGGTCTCACTGGGGGGACATGAGCCGTGCACTCGTAAGCGCCTTAGTAATCTTCCCAGCACTTCCTGTGCCCTGAACATTGGGATCGCACGCCCATAAAAGGAGCACATGGCACACTGAAAAGTCCGTATCGTATTTTCCCGGGGCTTACATCCTCTTAGTCCAAAACCAGAAAAAAAAGGTTATTTCCAATTCTATTTTCCCTGGGCGGCAGTGTGTTTCAAAAAATATACTGTAAATCTAGCAAGCAGCGTCTTTCCACCCTCGGCAGCCAAACTCATCTCAACTGTGTAATTGCTCTTTACAGAGACGGATAGAGGAGGTTTTTGTCAGTTACAGCCAGTGTGTATCCCTGTCCTGATTACAGCTGGATGTCAGGCCCGGCACCTTGGCTGTCCATGCTGTTGGCCTCCCTCAAGGAGCTCCATCAGAAATAGGAATAAAGGCTTTTGTCCCATGATAAGCCTGTCCTTTCAAACTAGTCACACAGTCATAGTGTGATTATTACCTGAGGGCCTCAGGGCTGAAGTATGAGGAAATGTCTGCAGAAAAAAAAAAAGATTGTTCAATGAACACTAGCTATCCGTGATATGGATTCACTACTGCATGCTCGCTGTCCTAGCATGGTTCACTTCTTTTACTCATCTAACTCTCTTTCTTCTTTTATCTCCATTACCCCTCTTTTTCTCTCTGTACGTACTTTATGTTTCTGTCTTCATCTCTTCTACTTTCTTTGTCTCTCCCTCTCTAACCACACGTATTTCTCTCTCCCTTCTCTCCTTCGCTCCTTCTCTTGTTCCTTCTTCCAGTCTTCGTCCGCTGGACATTGAGTTTATGAAGCACCTGAGTCGTGCCGTCAACATCATCCCTGTCATCGCCAAGTCAGACACACTGACCACCGAAGAGAAGCTTGAGTTCAAACAGAGGGTGAGACAGAGTTTTACCTCCGACCTATGACCTTCTTAGGATTTTTTGTTTATGGCCTCAACATCGCTTGGCTTGTGTGCGTGTAGGCGTACACGCATTTTTGATTTACAAGATTTGAATTTAATTACCAATAGGCTCAATCCAATGGGAGCACAAAATGCCATGAGGTTTTTTTTTATGTGGGTATTCCGGAATGCAGGTTGCGTTGGATGAGGAATAATCAAGATTTTAGTTATTTAAGTAGAGATCAAATTAAATCAAATGTATTTGCGTAGCACATTTCATACATAAAGACAATTGAAATGTGCTTTAAAAAAGGCTAGCAATAGATTGTTACGTAATCTTTGTATTTGTCCATTCTGTAGGTGAGGAAGGAACTGGAAACGTGTGGGATCGAGTTCTATCCACAGAAGGAGTTTGACGAGGACATGGAGGACAAGAGCGACAACGACAAAATCAGAGTGAGGACCTAGTAGAGTACCCCGGCATCATGCACCTAGCCTCAGTCTAATTAAACCTTATTCATAAGCTACCCTTTTGAAACGAAATAATGGTGAAACAATAAATTATTTTAAATTCTCTTCAAGAATGTATTCTCGTGTTCTTAAAAATGTGGCCTCCAAATAATAAACATTGAGCAAATATAATAATTTGTTTTATTTAGTTTGAGTTTATTATTATTATTATTATTATTATTATTATTATTATGTATTTCCAGTAAATTAAACACAGCTTCCACATTTCCGTGGAGCGATTCACGTGTGACACTGTGTTGAAAAGGACAGCGTGTGCATTTCTTTCTCATCTCATAAACCTCCTATGTCTTGTCCATCCAATTAAACGACCCTGCGTTGTCTGGTCCCTCCCTCTTCAATAGGACGTGATGCCCTTTGCTGTGGTGGGCAGCGACAAGGAGTTCCAAGTCAATGGGAAGCGAGTCCTGGGGAGAAAGACGGCCTGGGGAGTTATCGAAGGTGGGCTCGGTCAACTGCACTTAAAACCAGACATGGTCCCTTTTTGTCTCGCTTATTTAATCCTAAAGGACAAAAGGTTAAAATGGACAATATGCCACTTTGATTCTGTGGTCATTCCTCTTTGTTTTGTTTTGTTTCCAGTTGAAAACACAATGCATTGTGAATTTGCCCTGCTGAGAGATTTCTTGATCAGGTAAAGTGTTTCTTCTCTTCTTGTGATACAGTGAAAATCGCAAAAACAAGCTTGCAGAATACATTCATGATCAACTATTTTTCATCTTGGTTATTATCTTTTTTGTTTAACTGTGACTCTCTTTCCTGTTTCTTTTATTGTTCATCCATCTCTCTATTGTCAATTTGTCATTTTCCTCTCTATCTGTCCCTCTGTCTCTTTCTTAGGTCTCATCTGCAGGACCTGAAGGAGGTGACCCACAACATCTACTATGAAATCTACCGCGCCAAGAGGTTGAACGACAACGGAGGTCTCCATCCTATTTCCTCTACTGACACCCATGAAAGCAACTTGTAATTATTTACAAGGAAAGAGGGCACAAACTAAAATGAATCAAGCCAATAGATGAATATATCATGTTATGATAGGGACAATGGTATAGATAACTTTCAATCATAGCAGTGATATTCATTTTCACACTTTTCATAGCTAGCATTAATTTAAAAGCAATTATCAGCGCCAGCTCCCTTATCAAAACCATCAACCAGGTTTATCGAAGAAAATAACATACTTATCATGATAGTCCTGTTTTAGTTTATAGTGCTACCATTATCCTGTTCTTTACAGCACTTTTATTTGGCAAGTGAATCAGTGTGCCACAATAGCGTCCATGTATTCTGGGAAATGTTTTAGTGGTGAGGCAAACACTAATTCATATTTGCATAGTCTGTCAGTACACAGAGTAACGAAAAAAACGATACCTACGTTAAACTTAAGAAAATCTATTATATGATTTTTATGTCTAGTGCCATGTAAGACACTTTAGGGCAAAAAAGCCCAAAATGATTTTGTGCCAACTGCCAGAATACAAAGATCAGCCCCTCCTTTTCCTCCTTTCACCACAAGGTGGCAGCATTGCATCACATTGTTACAGTGACTTCAGCGCGCTAAAAGCTGTGGCTATTGCGCTAACCAACTGACAGACGTTCATAGACTAGATCCATTTTCTGTCACATCCATTCGACAATTTCATATCTAGTACAAGTTTACAAAAAATCGTCTTCGATTCGATTTAGTTGAAAATACTCAGAGGACCAGAGTGATCATTCCAATTGAATAAGTCAACTTACATCTTTATATTTCTAGATTTCTCGTTTCCCAATTTTGTGGTCTTGTACGCACTGTTTTCAATAGAGCACATGTATTCAAAAAGTACAACTTATAAAACTTTTACAAAAGTCTCTTTATCTTTTAAGGTTGGCTATGGAATTGTATTCTGAATAAGTTATCTTAATACTTACAAGATTTTTGTGAAATCATATGTGTGCATGTGTGTGAGAGTGAAATAACGACATTTGGTGTCTGGTGTCTGGTGGCGCGGGGGGGGGGGGGG
>JAVQIZ010100906.1:0-10832 GCA_036023535.2 Galaxias brevipinnis | reverse complement strand
CACACACACACACACACACACACACACACACACACACACACACACACACACACACACACACACACACACACACACACACACACACACACACAGTGGCTGATGGTGAAACGGCAGGGAGAGGGCAGCTAGCCGTAGACGGGTGTTCAACAGTATAGGTGCTCTTATTGGAGTGTGACTAAAGCAGCAGATGGGAATCAACATGCTAGAACATCTGTCCATGCTAGTATCACACACGTGCAAACACACACACACACACACACACACACAGGCTCACACACTGATCTGGCAACCGGTCACTCATCAGAGAGTGTCCTTCCTCTCATGTGGACAATCACAAAGACAACGACCTTGCCTGTAGTCAGGGCTGAAAGGAAGGGGAGGAGAAGAGCCTGACCAGCCGTCCTACACCGTTCCCCCTACTCTGATAGAACGTTACTCAACGCAGTCCTTTGTCTCCTGCACTTCATTTACGAGAGGTCCCTTTCTGGACTAGTGGCTTATTCCATGTAGAGTGAATACTACACAATGCCATTGCCACGGCTTTGAGAGAGAAAAAAAGAACGCATATATTTGTGAATTAACGTGAATGAAATAGAAATAAAGACTTTGGGAGGCTTGACGTGAACTGATCAAAGGGAAGGGGATGTGTATGTATTTTTTTTTTATCGACAACACGGTGAGAGAGGTCCCCCCACAGGCCATCCCACTGGGACAGCGTGGACCCCCTGCGCTGACTCTGGCCGCTGCCCGCGGACCGCCAGGCGGAACCCCGTCGCCTCGGCTCAGCCAGGGGAGGAGAGGAGGGTCATTCCCTCGGAGCGTCAGGACAGAGCCTATTTAGACACTCTCAGGTGGTATAATTGAACTGTGTTTCAAGGACGGGCGGCTATAGAGAGCGGAGCTGCGTGGTCAGCAGGCGCGTCGCCGTGATTACATTCTCCACGCTCGAGGAGGGGAAGAGGGGAAACCAAGCGCCCTCCACGCTCCTTCACGGCTGCTCTTACCCTGTGCTCTCCTGTTTGATTCGCTGTACGGGGTTAGCCCGAGCGATATGTTCGGCATCTGCTTTCGTAACCTGACTTGATTGATACGCAGTTGTACTGCGGTATGTTGTAGGTGCTTTGAGGAAGTGTGAAGCATCGCTTCCTGGCACTGACAGACGTTGTAAGACACCAATGAGGCCTCTGCTATACAGCAACTCCTTTAATACCTTTAAATGAATCTTGTTGTATAACAAATTACAATATCATGTCAACAACTCATTCCTCTTTGACATCCACCGTCTGTCAACCGTCTCTAGAAAACAGACCAGAAACCAAGCCTATCATATGATGACAGATCCCAATCAAAAGACAGCTATCCTCTTCTCCCAGAGTATCTACATGCTGGCTCTGCTCCTATGACATACACTACGTCTGGTCACGGACTAGCAACGCCACTTACTAAGTGTTCAATTAAAACAGGAGCCACGGCGGTGGCAGACCCCACGGCCTCACGTCACGCGGCCACGACTACCTCAGTGTGCATCCCCACCACTCCCACCCGCAGCAGCACCAACCAACCTCCACCAACCAACCTCCACCTCCACCTCCACCACCGCCACTAATAGCAATAAGAGCCCTCGAGCCCCCCGCATCACAACCAGCAGCTGCACTGGCTGAGTGCACAAAGCAGCATCCCACTGTCTGCCGCTCCCTGCTTATCCTCGTGCCACTGACCTTCACCAGTACCCAGCCACGGAGACAGAGGGAGGGAGGGAGGGAGGGAGGGAGGGAGGGAGGGATAAACGGAATATGTGCGGCCGTGAGAGAGGAACCGTCAGAGGAAGACGGAGTGAGGGACGGAGATCGAAGAGGGCGAGGAGAGGAGGAGGGAGAGGAGGAGGAGGAGGAGGAGGAGAGCAGGCAGAGGACACCGGTAATCACAGGGCCACGGCCGGCGAGGGAGGCGCTTCGAGAGACGTGGGCGCGAGCGGCGTCCCAGATCAATCCTCATTTCTCTGACTAATGAATAGAGAGACAGGGCTCGACGGTACGCACGCACCTCGCCGCGCCGCGCGGCTTCATGCACAATCGATAGGTGGAAGCGCTTGTCCTCTGTCACTGCCGCCACGTCTGCGACGGGAGACAGACACTCGATATACAGTAGACGGCTCTGAGCGGAGCGGGCTACGCTCGCTCTGTCCGGCCAGGGCCATCACCTCCTTCTGACCTGCGGAGGGACAGTCATGGGGGTGCGTTTGTTTGGGGTGGCAGTCCCGTGCTGCAGGTTCCATATCCATACCTGGAGCTCAGCATGATGCCTCTTAGCAGGGTAACCTACCCCACGCACTTAGCTATCCTCCACAGGGACGTCTGTGTGTGTGTGTGCGTGTGTGAGACTGCGTTATGTGTGTGTGCGTGTTAGGTGGACCTCTGCTCAATAAAGGTCTGTTTCCAAGTTTAGGCAGTAAGTACAGATCTAATATCCTCCTCTAGGTCCCAGTGATAAGAACACATTACCGTTCTGCTGACTCGACGCTTCCGGAGACATTTGCTGTGCTACAATGCACCCTCCTACACGGGAGACGGGAATCTCATTTCAGACGTTCCCACTGTTGGAATTGGAGTGTTAAATGGGGGTAATGTGGTTATATGAATACAGTAATTTATTAGTATATTGTGAAGTCTTGTGTATATTTCTGTCTAGGGAGAGATAGGGTCCAGATAGGCTCCATTTGTTTCTGAGATTTATGTATATTTGAGCTCCCTCTATATGTATAGGCTCTCTCTCATAATAATTACAAAACAATGAATCAGATTTGAGTCCTATTAATGTTTTATTTTTCATTATTGTATAGTTTTGACCAAAACCATTCCAATGCCCTTCAATATTATGACAGCTCTCTTGGAAATGTCAACACATTATTAGATTGAAAACCTATAATATGGGAATAAAACCATATACTGCATCTCTCGTCACATAAAACAAAAAGTTATAATGTTAAAAGATCACACAGCTTTTTGGTGTCAGCATGACGTGAGCCTAAATGATGGGGCCATAGTGCAGCGGCTACTCCACTGCAATATCCTGTCGACAGCCAGGCCCAGCACCCGTCTCTATACTTCTCTCCTGTGAAACACAGGGCAGGGGCAGCACGGGGGAAACAGAACCATTTAACACTTGGGTTTTCCCAGAGGCAGGACAACGTTCTGCCGACCAGGCCAACTTGTGTGGTTGCTCTGTTGTGCGATCCATGCTGCCAACATAATTCCCCCTGATTAAGCTGTTCCCTCTCGGCTTCCTTGCTTTGTCTCTCGCTTTCACTCTTTAGAAGCATTTTGGGTTTTCCTTCTCTCACCATTTCTTCAAGTGG
This sequence comes from Galaxias brevipinnis, assembly GCA_036023535.2. Taxonomy (NCBI): domain Eukaryota; kingdom Metazoa; phylum Chordata; class Actinopteri; order Galaxiiformes; family Galaxiidae; genus Galaxias; species Galaxias brevipinnis. Next base: position 7,477 of record JAVQIZ010100906.1, on the reverse strand, counting down.
CTCTCACATCCTCTTAGGCTGTCTTTTTTTTTTTTTACTCTCTCTCTCTTTTTTTTCCTTCTCTCTTTCTAACTACCCCTTTCCGTCTCTCTGCTCCACTCTCCCTCCCAACCCTTCCACCCCCTTCTCCTAAATTTCACCGACAATGCCTGTTTGGCCCCTGCCTGTTGCATTAGGGAGATTCCAACATCCCTCCAGGACCACAAACAACCGCTTTGGCAAACATCTACCCACTATTAAACGGGCATTCAATTAAATAGATTCACCTAAAGTCCTTCAGACTGAATTTTCAGACCCAAGTGTTATTTAGTTGAAGTGATGGAGCAGAATAACAAATCATGGGCTGATTCGGCGGCCCGGCTCCTCCAGACTACCACGGCAGCGAGCAGGTGATATAGAAAGCACTCGAGCAGCAGGGTATGAAGTTTCCTTCCCCCTCCTTGAAATTAATTCCATCTTTTCCAGATGCCTATCTGCGCGATATGCTTCCAGGCTGGCAGAAATATGGCCTCCGCGACTAAGATTACCGCTCAGTGGCTGCCTTAGCATGAACATTAGGCTGTCACTCTGGCCGAACGGAGTAGACAGGCTTCTGCTGGACGTGGTCTGCCACTGGAGGAAGGTCCTCCGGTAACGGAATAACGTGGTTCCATCCACAAATCCCACAAGCAATTCTATAGTCTGAGCAATATTTGTTTTACATGAAGTGTTGATATGGTGGAGTATACTTGAAATGAAATAAAATCCCCCTCCTAACGCTAAAGCCTATTGCCCTTCTGAATAATATTGATAATGAGGGAACCGCCAGTGACGGAGAACCAACTCACATGAACACTAGTGGGACTTGAGCTGTACAGTGTGCACTTGCTCATGAAGCTGCAGAGTAATAGTCTGTGTGCCAACCGATTTCGGGCGCAATGTGCGTCTATAATTAAACAACAAATAAGCTACATCTATAATTAAACATCATTACTATCTGTGAAAATGTATAATTCTAATAAATTAGAGTTGTATTCTTCTGTCCTAGACAACATAAGACACACAATTGACATTGCAATCCTGTCAAGTCTAGGTGGAGGTAGGTTCACACAGCATACAATGTGCATCATAAATGTAACCTATCACCTCATAAAACACAAGAAGAAATAATCGAGCTCATTATACTCTCCATTGACCGGGTACATCTTTTCTCTGTGGCATTTGGTACAAGTGTGATTGAGGTAGTATTACCAGTCCCATCCTGTTAAAGTCAAAGACAAAATGCACCTTGCACGTGTCTTCACCAAATTACCTTCAAGTTAGGAATATCACTAGCCTAGAAGTCTAGAAGACAACACATAGGTCTGCAAATTAAATAATACAAGCATATTCTAGATGCCAAGATTGCATGAACTGTGAATGATTGTGTGTGTATTTTCATGAACATGGGTAAACGTTACAGGCCTAGTTATAAGAAGATTTTTTTTTTCCAACAAGATATTTGTTTTAGGATATTTTCAAATAAAGCAAGGCTGTATTGTTTGTATCCTTCTTTGTGCTTTTGTAGAAATATTCACTCAACAATTGGCAGTTTGTGTTTCACACAATTGCGTAAATTCCAAATACCTGCGTACATATAAAGTTCTAAAACAGCTGTTTGTTGTATCCAAATTCACCAATAAGCAACCGAGGTCCCGCTTCAAAACAGCAGGCAAGAAAAACCACTACTGCTGTAGCCACAATATACACTCTGGCCTTGCCGCACAGAAAGAGGGTAGAGCTTCACAGAATAACAGAGACAGTAACAGAGAGAACGCTGTTGTCACCGCTCAATGCACATGTTTTCGACGCCTAACAACATTGCTTGGAGCACAAACAATGCGAAAGTGGATATGCCTGCATTAACGGGTAGCGCTGCTCTCCAGACACAGACTCACACTCACACTTACACACGCAGGCAGACAGTGCCTCCGTTTCTGCTTCACATACCGCCTTCTTAGTCAAGCCATGGACCTGTTACCCGAACGTCAAGGTCCCCGTTCTCTCACAGACAGACGCACTCCCTGCTGTTAAAGGGCAGCGTCGAAACTTCCGACATCGTAGCTTATAATACAGCACAGCTACTAAATTACATGCAATAGAGGGTCTGCAATAGAATATGTTACAAAATCCAAGCGTTACCGTTCTCTTCTCGTAGGATCTTGCTGTATGCTAGGCTTGGTGGGCGCCATCTTCCTGCAATTATTTGATTTCTTACTTTTTTTTCTTCAGATTTATTTTGACATAAAGCCGTGGCTTCTGACAGCAATGCGTCATGTAGTATAGGTGTATTTGGACAAAGCCGTCGCGGTACCGTGGACCGGCCGTGCCCCTGTCTCCGTAGCTTGGCGCTCATGAGCGTGGAAAAAGGGTGCAGAAAACCCCGACAACGAGCTGCATAGGCATGCCAAGAAAAGTGTGTGGAACCCGGGGAGGATGCTTCTCAAATCCCGCCGCTCTTTCCACACACACGGGGCTTCGAGTTTGTCACAGTAGAATTCCTACGCTACAAAACGGGCGCATTACAGTCTTTACATTTTCCCCGCTAGAGCGTCTATAGTCACTGACGCTTTGTAAAGTGTGTTTGGCAGTGCATTTTCCAGTTTTTTCCCTGTCTCGGTCTGGGAGGAAAAAGGACACCACATCTTCTCTCTCTCCAGCTGGCGCAACAACGCCACTCAGTTGTAGTTGGAAACAGTTTTTTTTTTATCATGGTTTTACATGTTGCATCAAGATTATAATGTTTTTGTTTTTTTTTATAAAAAGTATTAAGGTCTACATACCAGTTTCTGCACTGACTACATAGCATGAAAAAGAGTGAAATAGGCCTAGATAAGTAATCCCGCTATAATGGACCCTATAGTATTGTTAACATGTACTAGACATTTAACTTTGTATTCCCATTCTTTATAATTTCATTGGTTTCCTTGTTTAATATTAGCTATAAACATTTCACAACTGGACTGCAGGTGTTACCTTCCACTATGGGACCTAATTTCGTATAGGAAAAATATATATATTTTGTCCAAAACCAATGTTTGATTGTCGTTTTACTTTCTTTATTTTCAACAGGCAATATGAAAAACATACTTTTTTAATCAGCGAATGACAGGTGTTGTTTATGCGCCGTGACGCATGCATGGATCGTTATGGTGCATTCCAAAACACACATTTGCTCTTATTTTTAATCTAGTTGAATTAGACACACGTATTACAATGTAATACCTATACGGTCCAATTAACCATAGCAACATATCTGTGGCTGGACGCTGCATCTTTTACCAATGACCTATCAAGGTCATGCTGGTCACGGCTTTAGAAAAAGTCCCCGCCGTTGTCTTTTAATATATGCTGCTTCGTCTGACACAATATTTGGACAATTTGAAATAACTACTATAACGGAGGAACAGCGTCAAAGAGAATAATTTCTTGAATTAAAAAGTAGGAAACTGCACATAAAAGACAAATGTGTAATTTACATTGTTTCGGGTTATGCAGAAAGAAAGTGTTGGCAATGTGTAAACATTAAGCCCAGTGGATGTACTTTCGTCTGAGAAAAAAGCCATGGCCATCTTTCATATATTTTGGAGCTATAGGCATTTGAGATATATCATATGAGGTTTATATAGGCTGTAAATTGCATGGGGCAATTGTAACATTTCCATCAAATTACCCGTAAAACATTTTGCAGTGCATAGTAGGTGATCATATTATAGCAATGCATTCTGAAAGTTTTCTCCTAAGGCAAAATTAGCAGACGCAGTAGGAGGTTTCCTGTGTCATGTTTAGGAAAACAATTATAGTGTTTGTGCTTTAGAGGGCAATGTTATTCAGTCCTAAAGTTTTGTGAGTTTGGGAGGCCCAGCGCTGACATGATATATGTCAGGGTGTAAAGTATAGATATGGCTGGAGTTTAGAGCTAGAAGTAAATATTAAAGAGTGGTGCATTTTGTTTACTTTACTTGATTATATATACCGGATCGTGCGACTTCTGGACATAGTTATTGACGTTAAAGTAAAATCACTTGGACAGATTTATTAAATAGTTCAGTTAAAAGTTTAGTTTTGGTGGGCTTGAATCCCCATCCTTGCATAATCTTAATGAAGTCTCCATAAACATTCCCACTCTATTTGGGATGGCCTTTTTTCCAATGCGACAACCTTTGTTTCTGCAAGTTTCAGTCAGAGCTGTGCGTAAATAAAATAAAAAAAACGCCTGTGGCAAAAATAAGACAAAATAAAATACACAAAAGGTGCCTGACTTACACTTTGTGTGTCAGAATCATGGGATGAAAATGTTTCCTATATTTTTTTTGTAATTATGTTCACATACCTTTGTTGATATGATGTGATACCCTGGACGTTCTGCGGGTTTCCATTTGTTGTACCGGGGTGTCTTCCTACCGCTGGTCCCGAAGGCATCCCACCGGCGCCTCCACCTGCTGCCGCCGTCACCTGGACGCTGAAATCCGGGAATATTCGGATCATCTCCGCTCACTGGTATGAACCGTTTGCGAAACTAGTCAATGAAGATATGTTTGAAGAACTGCAGCCTTTCTTCGTTCTTTCCCTCCTGTTACTGAGCCACTCACACCACCTCAACGATCCCATCCGTTACGGCCATTCCTTCACCGGCCATTCTAGCGTCTTGTTTTCGGTAACGGCGGGTGACGAGACAAGTGCAGCTTTCAGCAGCTTAGCAGTGACATTGATGCCGGGAGTGAATGAGTGTGAGTATGTGAGTGCTAGTAGCTGAAGTCCTCTATGCACGGTTGTGTCATGGGAAATATGACAAACATATACTGCCTGATACACTACCCAATAAGGTTGTGAGAAATGTTGTGAAAGTTGTGATAAAACAATGTTGGTGTTGAAGACCTACTTCAGTTTAGCAGACCGATATCTTATCAGTATCTAATTTAATTTAGTAAGCTATAGAAAAACAAAATACCTCAATTTAAGAAATGTTTCTGTTAAAAGAAAAGAAAAGTCGAAAGTGGTAGTTTTAACTTGAAATGAACAAGCAGACAAGTTGGCAAGACACTGACTCTTATAGTTACAGACTATTCTGGACAGAGCAAACTAAAATAAGCCTACCTTAATTTAATTCCCACAAGTTTGGTTGCTCTAAATTTCAGCTTGACTGTTTAGTACCAAGAATAGAGAGTATCAAAGGCAAACTTTGGGAGCAGCCGGTTTTCTTATTTTCAGTGCGTAAAACATTGTTTTTGATTAGAAAAGTCACCGATTTAAAAGAAAAAAACAGAACGTGATCCTCTGTGAAATTGGTAAGTGATAATCAGTTCAGGTTATCCTCATGTACCCCGAATTGATCAAGACCAATTGGCACAGAGGCCAATCTCAATGCGAGGGTATTCAGTAGTTTGGGTACAGAAAAGTGACGAGCGAGTGTGCAAAAACGCAGCCAAGTCAACGAGGACACCCCCAAACCCCACAGACGCAGTCAACTTGTCTCCATCAAGTGAAGTTTAATTCTTGTCTTTTCTCTGCCTGACTGAGCAAACTATTCTTCTTTTCTCTGTATGAGCTGAAAATGTGTGATCAGACTGTGGAATAACTATCTCCCTCGGCTTTCAGACTACTGCGCGGCGGATGCCTTTGCAAATAATTCTGCTTCTGCGGTGTGAATAATTTTCCGGTGTAGATCTATGTAGCCTAGTTGGTGTCGATGTTGTTGTTGCTGTGTGTTCTGCCGGTGTGTAGTAATGCTATTCCGAGCGCGTGTGAGCGGGCGAACTTGGCCTCGGCGGCTCCGTCCTGATTAACTGCCTCGCGCAAGCTGGTGATCCCCTGAGCGCGCGACCGCTTCATTCCGCCATCCAATCAGATGAGCGCCACGGGATCGCGCGCATAGAAGATGCTGCGGTGGTAACCCTTTGCAGCCCGGTGCAGGTAGCCTGAGTGGAAAGGAAATACAGAGGTTATGATCAGTCTGCCATAATCAATAACGTTGAAAGTGAGATCAACTTTAAAGGAATTTCTAAAGTGGTTGAAAAACAAGTTTAATATGAATCAGTAGACTTAAACTGTATAAGCCAACCTGATAACTCATCATCTGCGCAATTATAGATGAGAATAGTCTATATAAATAGCAATAGGCCCAGTATAAATGTGTTGGGTTACTGCTGGATTATGTTGGTGTATGGTTGTTTGTTTAAAGCAACCTATCGTGGGATTATACTACTGTCGTAGCACTGGGTGGGGTACTCTGGTCACTGGAGTCCGATATTATAAACGACCCCAAGCTACCCAGGGCTGGGTTATTCATGTGAAATGAATTGTATATTAACCACCAGATCTGACTATGTGCTAGACTACAATGTTCTTACATCCAATCATTGCAGTTGTGACCTAAAAAAGTGCTTGGCAGTTTTGACCAAGCAACTTGGTTGTAATTGTAAACTAGTCTTGCAGTCAAAATAATGCAATTCTGCGCTGGTTCATTAGTTTACAACCAAGTTAGGCATTGTCGTCATCTGTTGTTTTGTTATGTGTATTAACCTTTGCATCTGAACAGATTGGTTTCATGTTTATTATAACATGTATCGCTCTAAAGACACACCATGTGCACTATGTGCACACTGGATGTCAGGATGAGAATTGGCCTGTTTAAGATTAAAAAATCAAACAATGTGCACACAAATCTTACATTTCCTTGTTGAATGTGTGCTGTTGTATGCCAGAAGCTGAAAATGCAAAACATGATTTGGCTAGCTTCAATAAAATATATCACAAACTTGTACAGTACTCTGTTAATCTACCACTCCTCAAATAAGTTGCACAGATAGAAAAAAAATCAACCCATTCCTAGTCCATACGGAATGAACCATTCCTCCAGCCAGTCAATACAGGCGATTAAACACCAATAAAAACAACCTACCCACTCCACCAGCAGACTCCAAATTGGATAGCACCTCTAACCAGCCCTAATGAAAATGCTTTAGCAATGAGCTCCACAAAGGGCCCTCTCTCCCATCGCTGTATTTCCCTGTAATGAAATCAAATGAATTGCACTGGAGGCTCTCGCAGACATCCTAGGGCCCCCTGATACAATTAGAGGGGAGCGGGTGGAGCTGCCTGGGCTGCCTGGTGCTGTTTACCTGCCTGGTGATTTGGAGAGAGGGGGAGAGAGAGCGAGACAGAGAGCGAGAGAGGGAGAGAGAGACAGAGAGAGAGAGAGAGAGAGAGAGAGAGAGAGAGAGAGAGAGAGAGAGAGAGAGAGAGAGCAACAGGGCAGTATTGCATTTATTTGTCTCTAGTTGTCTGGTAAAGTACATGAGACAGATCCAGGCCATACAGCTCAACCTGCTGTTCTCCCCTGTGACACTGACACCATTGCTTTACCCCCCCCCCCCCACTCCTCCCTCTCTCTTTCTCTCTCTCCGTCTCCATCACTTACACACACAGGCACACACACACACACACACATACACAAACT
>JAVQIZ010100902.1:0-24951 GCA_036023535.2 Galaxias brevipinnis | reverse complement strand
ACACACACACACACTATCAGCATCTTTTCGTGGCAATATATGGAATGTCGACTTTCAAAACTTTTGCTTGCGTGGGCCAAGTCTTGATTTCAAAGAGTAAAAAGTGTTCCTTAAAAAGAGATGCCCTCCCTGCTCCCACAGACATACAATGCTCAGTGACATATTCCCATGTCTTGACCCTTCCAGGCACTTAGGTGTGTTGTCACCTGAACCCCGGACCGATTCAGGTCCATGGTCCTGGACCACGTAGGTCTCCGTGATATTACACTGAACACTGTGTGCACAGGCAGGGTCACATCACACACTGCATCAATTGGACCCTCATCTACCTTGGGAAATAAGTCTGTTTCAAAGTCAGTCCACAATAGTGGATGCAATGCGTAGTGGTGGATGTTCACGTCTGCCGAATCCCTCTTTTATATTGATGCAATCATCCATTGCATTGAAACACTGTCCACGCGTCATTTAACTGATTGTAACAAAGTGACTGATGAAACACACATGGGCGCCACCTCTGTCTCAACTCGCCTTCTCTAGTTGCTGTCTGGGTCCCGCCTGGGTCAGCCACAAACATGCTGAGAAGCTGTGTGTGTGTGTGTGTGTGTGTGTGTGTGTCTGTGTCTGTGCTTAACTTCACGTGTGCATGTGGTGTGTGTGTGTGCCACAGTACAGGGACTAGCTGAGCGCTCGGTTTGACAAATGAGCGCGGGCGGCCCCACAGACCAACCTTGGTTAAGCTCTGCGTCAAGCAAATCTGTTCTTAATAGATTGCTGCTGAATACCCCTAAACATGACCTGCAACTCACCTAATCCAACAAACCCCCTGTTTTCTTTAAATCTAAAAAGTAATGTGCATCACGTATCATAGGCTAGATAACAAGTAGGCATTTTTGATATCTCTAATCTGCATGTTTAATCATGCTGCTGTTTGGAAAAGAATAAGATGAACCTTCAAAATGTGGGTCAGCAATGTGAAACATTTAACATTTAAACAACCAGCTTTTCAGTTTTTACTAAGTTCATGTATTGCTTCTACTTTTGATGAACATTTCTCATTGTTCTAGATCACACAATGTCTGTTCATTGTTTTCTAGTGTAGAGTGAGACCTCCACAAGAGCACAGAGTAAACCCAATTCAAATCCATGACAAAAACAACTAGGAATTGTCAATAAAAAAAACTGGCTAACCCATCAGCACTGGTCTTATTAATGTTGCAACAGAAATCTAAACTAATTATTGGACTATTTTATTTATTGTGAGCTCATGAGATTACAGCCTAGTTGGCTTCAACAAGCTTTAATTTTAAAGGTTCAATATTACTCAATGTAATACTGCAGGCACACGATGACTACATGTAAAACTGATTAGATTGTTAGTACAAAACAACATTAAGTTTCGTTCTATATGTTTATCGTATGTATGATCAAAATTATAATGAAATGAAAATTACTAAACTAACAATGGGTCACACAAGACAGCGGAAACATCACACTGGTGAGTGACAACATGCAATGGCATGGTCTTTGCCCCTCTATAGGCCTCGGTCTATAATAGGGATTGAAAAACGCTTCAAAATCTGATTTACAAAACGGTTCGGGCAGGATGGAGAGTGTTTGTGCAGGAGAGGGGTTTTATCAGCGCGAAACACTCACAGGAATTCCGGTTTGGGATTGTCCATCCAAATCCTGAGTTCCACAGGAAGCCTTGCATAAAAAGCAACCGAATAACGCCCAAAGGCATTTCATTTCTCGCCAGTTGGTTCACGGGGAGCACCACGAAGGTTTTACATTAATAAAAAGGCGTGCTTTAAAAGAAATTGCTACAATGGAAGAGTCGTCTAAACCGTCAGTCAAGTGGTTGTGGTGGGATCCCATGGCCTCCACTCGGCCTTTGCGCAGAGACGCACCTGATGACATAATACTTCGGGGGTAAGTGTTCTTGTTATTCATTTGGTAACGGTGCAGTACTGTCATGACAAACAACTTAAAACTGTTTCAATGTGTTTTGCCTTTGTAACCTTAAATTTGTGTAACAATATTTTATCAGGTTCCTGTTTGTCAAAATAGAAATTACAGACAATACTTGTGTTTGAAGAGATTGGTAGGCTTTTGTGGGTTTGCATGTCGAGTCTAGGCATAGTCATAGGCTATCTTATGAGAGGTCGCTATATGGGTCCAGAGTGTTATTTATCAAGGCAGTCTTGAGGAATGGGGGTGGCGAAATGTAGTGCCACTTCAATACAAAACCATCTTCTAACCACATGCATTCAAAAAAAAAACGTACTAAACCAAATTCTCAGTGGCCATTTATCCAATTACAATAATAATTTGTCAAGAGATGTTAGATGGTTTGACTAGTCGATAATTGTTAAATTAAATCATTTTCATACATAACCCAACCAAATCCATAATTTTCCCCTCAAAGTCACATCCACTAACCAGGCGAATTAACTCAATTTTGTCTCACCGTGTCCCCACTCTTGCCTTTTCAATATGTGGGCGCGGGAGACCCAGCTGGCCCAATACGGAGGAGGTACCACCGCTGAAAGGCTACCCCCCATGCACACTCTGACAGTTTGTACGCTCAGAAAGAAGACCTGTGGCGGCAGTGTATGGATAATCGCTGAAAGTTTTTGGTTTACAGCACTGGCTTGTGTGTGGAATTAGACACCTATACCACAACTTTGTGTGGTTTGGAATTTGGAGTTTGCGGAATTTGCCTTTTATGAGTCAGGACTTTAATTGCCTATGTTTCCATAATTGCTTTGGCGTTAACAGAAAATTTGATTGTAAGTAGCATGTTGTTATTGTTTTTATTTCGACTCATCGTGAATGTGTGCCTGCGCTTAACTATTTCTAATAGTCCATATTTGGTAAATCGGAATATTTGATTGTCTCTCAATTGACCTCTTAATAGTGGCCGATTACCTATTGCTTTTGTGTGGGCGTCTGGAGCGAGTGTGAGAGTAATAGTAAGTGACTTTGTTCAGTTCACGAGGTACCAAGTTCTACATACTGTAGTCTGAGCGCATCACGCTTGAAAGGTTGTATGCTCTTCCGATCCCTAGTTTCTTAAAACAGTGCCGTCTGTTGGCCGCTGTGGGAAATGTGACCTCTTCACATGCTTCTCTCAGCTTGTCAATTTAGCAGCATCTCCTACATTTTTCGGAACCCCCACAGTTTGGAATAGTTTTTTTATAGCCTGTTATCTCTGAGAACACTATTGTGTCTAATGACCATTGCAAACGTGCAAGATTAACAATTTTCCCAACATCGTAAAACCTTTTTAGTGGTTTATAATTTAATAAAAGCATATTTCATCATGTCCACAAAAGTGATAAAGGCTCATATTTCCCATTTAAAATTGGCCCACTCAATGTTTAAGGGATTACCACATCAGCTGTGATGACAGCAGGCTGTGTTCATCCTTACCATCTTCTGTGTCTTGAAGGAGTGGGAATCAGGTTATTGGCATCAGGTGCTACTCCGATTATGGGTCAAACCACCAAGCCATGGGTAACATGGACGGCTGCTCTGTACAGTCATCTGAAATCACAGCAGGCAGCCTAGCTCCTCTGCCACACCTAAGCAGGCCTTTCACTGCCTCCGCTCAGTGCACTGTGACCTGTCATGGTCTTTGTATGACCACAGAACAGGTCATTATTTGTCTTTTTTTTCAGCTACCTCTGTTTTCCCAAAGGCCAACCAGATTAGTAAGAAATAGACTGTACAGTAGATGCAGATGCTTTACACACAATTATGCATGTGTGCAAAGCTGTGCTCACTCACCCACACACACACACACACACACACACACCCTCACACATACATCCAGACATACACGAACACACATGCATACCCCCCCCCCCGCACACACACACACCCACAAGCAGAGGCATTGTCTTCCGAGTTACCCCCTGCAGTGCTGAGTATCTGGCAAGCTATGGCAATTTGTGAATGAACACATGCTTTTGGCTGTGCGTGTCGGCTCTCTGGGCGTTCAGCCAGCACAGGATCAGAGAAACATGCAAGCTGTCAGCCAAGGCTTAGCATCACCTCAAGCTAACTCAATACTCTCCTCCCTCAGACTACGGTTCCCCCCGGGGCAAGCTTTAATGCCCTCTCACTGGTGGTGCTGGGGCTGATCCATTCTACAGTATATTTATAATGATCTTATTCCGACTAAGCCAGGGCTGTAGCATTTAACAATTAACCCTAATTAACTAACCCTATCGCCAACTTCAGTAACTTTAGCCTTAAGCTAGTTTTGGTTGAGCCCAGGGGTCTAACGTTGTCTTGTAACCATAGTGTTGTCTGAAAGACAATCCCAATGCTAAGGGGGAGCCGTGAGCTGTTCTCCTGTTCTCTTAGATTTACCCTCTTTCAAGGCTTCCTCCCCTTCAGTGGGCAAATGAAGTGAGTAATACATTTTAGAGACCCAGGGAGCATCATTTCCATGTGTGTAACTACAAGCAAGGATCAGTGAAAGTTCAAACTAACATGGCCACAATATTGTGTCCATATATCCCAGCGTAGATTTTAACAGAAGTTGAAAAGTTCAAAGGCCAAAACACAACAAACCAGCCCTGTGTTTCATAGGGGCATCCATCTCCAAACCGCCACCAGCGGGGGTAATGTCACCTCTGGCTGTGGGCCCAGCTGGTGGTCTGGAAGAGTGGCAGGTCAACTACAGACTGATGACAGCCTGCAGCCCGCCGGTCTGACCCAATGGGAGGCGTGTGCCATCGGGGTCTGAACTGGGCTGGAGGGTTTGCCACATTAACCAGTGGCTCACAGGGTCAATCCCTGCTACTCAAACACACATTTAGACACAAAGACACAAGAAGAAGCACAGTTAATCAATCACACACATTCACTCCGCTCATAAACACTCAAACTTACACAACTCACAGCGCTAGCAAATACGCTTTTTAGGCACAGCATAAAACGCACAGGTCAACTCTTATAGTAATAAAGTGTTTTTTGAAATAGGAGGAAGATCAGCATCTGAAGGAGCTAAATCTGGATAACTACACCCCCCGCAGCTCCCCTTCCTCTGAACTCTGCTGCTTTTATGACCGCCATCTTTAAAAGCTCCTCAGGGAAGCTCACTCAAACTTGTTTTATCTAAAACGTGTTAAACTGGGGTTGTTCTATATCAATAGATAGGTAATTATATAAAGCTGCTCAAGATAACGTCAGAGCAATGAACATAAGACTATTATAAATGCACTATATGGGAAAACAATTTAAATTATAAGGCAAAGGAAATTGGACCACCTTGAATTTAGCCATGTGACTTTGCATAACTAATTTACTGCCTTGTGAGATAGATATGAGCTCCAGCATGATAACCATTGCCACGTTTTTTAATATTGCCAAATTGAAGGTGGTATCGCGACTGAAATGTGCAATACATATCTTGACTCCCACCACCATCAAAATGTCAGACTGACATGATATTTCATATTACTGAAACCACAACCATTTTTATCCAATGATTACTTCAGTTGATCAATCTGTGTGTGGCCTCCTGATCACTAAAGAATTTCATTAGTGGTTGAGAACACCTAGTGTGCTGTTTTTCTCTGTTTAACCCTGTCTGGTGTTCCGAGTAACGTGCTGTTTCTAAGCTGTGTGAAAGGACGTCCATTGTTGGCCTGGACACTGTTAAGTGTTCTCCCTGTGGACTCCTCATTAACGTCCACTAATGCTCCTGGAGCTGGTGAATGGATGGGTCCAGTGTCGTGGTGAGGGGGCTGGTACGCTTTGAGAAGTGTACTTGTTGATCTGACACAGCTGAAAAGCTCTGACAGTGTTAGAAGGATTAAGGCTATTTCTCCAGAGGTCATTTTCTACAAAAAAAAAGAACAGGCATGAATGCTCTCTAGAATGATAAAGGATTTATGTGTTTTAAAAAGGCTGTTTTTTAGGCTTCCCAGGCATAGAATGGTCTGGAACTTGAATGTTTTTTTTGTCCTGTTATCCACTGTATCTTTCCCCACATGGAGTACCTTATGTTGGTCTTTGTGTCCACAGGTAGGCAGTGTGACCCCCTGGAGGCCAGACTCACACCCACACACCCACACACCCACACGCCTGTGTGAGGAGACTGTGGCCAGAGCCCCCACCTCTCCCCCACGTCCTTCTTACTTCCCCCATCTGATCGAGAGAGAGACAGAGCGACGAAGAGAGAGAGAGAGAAAGAGAGCTTGGAAGAACAGAGGAAGACATGTACCAAACGCTGCTCCTCTCCTCCTCTCTCTTCATCCTTCATGTGACAGGCACTCCCCAGTTCTGGGGTCACCATGGGTAACAGTTAATCTATTATGCCAACATTATTCATTATGGATTCTCACTTGGCTCAACTGTTCAAGTTTGCTCAATAGTGAAGTCATGTGGTTGTTTAAGGTCACAGATGCACTTTAGCAGTTAATTAGGCCTATTTTTAAGGAGGCCTGTTTACTTATCTTGACATTTGAACCTTGAGTATATATGCACCAAAAAACCCAAACTCAACCTTCTGTCATTAACTACTAGACTTTCCTCAGCTGGGAAAGTGTGCAGCCTTATCTTGTATATCTCACTTGATTTGCTGCAAGACCATAATAAACTGAAACCCTCAAGAGGGGGTTAAAGGGCTATGTTAGGTCAAAGGTCGACTCTCAACTGTGTCACCTTAGCAATCAACCAATCATCACCAATTGCATGTCAGCATCCAATAACACCTAAGAATCTAGATGCCATGGGGTTGAGTTAATAGATTAGAGGGGATAAATGCCTTAAAGTTGTCCCCTGACATAGCAGTGTTGGCTGGCCTCGACCGGGGCTTCAAAGCTAATGGAGAGTAAGTGGAGCAATTTTCCCTCCTCCACCATGAAGATTCCTGTCAGTTCAACCTTCCGAATTTCCATAAAAACCAAATGGTACATTTAGAGTGAGGCTATACTGGTTGTTCCATGATTTGATCATACATTCTTTCCATTCAATTGCAGGAGGAGGGTTTGTGCAAGTGAACGTCGCCATATCAGTGTTGTCACGGCGACGGAGTCGTACATCCAGCCTGTGCATAATCCTTACATCACCTTGTGTCAGGGGCATCGTCTCTGTAGCACCTACAAGTAAGAGACAGCTGACCCTCATTCACAAACTGCATTGAACATTTGCACAAAACTCTACCATATACAGTCATTTAGTATTCTGTAATTTGGATAAGATATAATGGATAAGGAATACAGCATCTGAAAAATTATAGTGAACAGAAATAGTTCAGTCAGGACAACTTACGATGCTTGAACAGTTTAATGCAATACATGGTAATACATTAAGTTTGCCATAAAGGGTCTGCTGCTTTGAAGGCTTCCCCGCCCGGGGTCTTTGACAACACTAGGTAAACAACCATTGGTATGGAGCAGATATCTGCATATTCCCCCATCAGATACTGTACAACAGACCCGAAATAGGTGGAAGCTGGGGTGGAGGTGGGCAGCAGCAAGAGTGAGCTAGCAGTTGTAGGAGCAAGTGTGGTGAGTGACGGTTTAGTAGGCTGCATTAACCTATTGAGTGTATGTGACCAGTTGATTGATGTGATGTGGATAAATGCTGCGTCTGAGTTGCCTGGACTGGGTTGATCCCCTTTTTGACATACGTATGTATGCAAACACACTAACACCAGAATTGGGTCATAAAGGTATTTGGGTAGAATTTAAATTTCAAGTGCTTTATGTAACCACGGGAAATGAACTGCTTGCCTGCAGAGACCCACTCACTGTTTATGTTGGACTACTTCTCCCACTGTGCTGAAGTTGGTTCTCCCGCTCATTTCATCCGTCTCGTTCTCTTTTATTTTCTCATGTCCCTTCCCACTTTTCCTTAACTTTCTTTTGCCCTCCATTCTACCATGCTATCCAAATCATGTGCCACATAGTCACACCAGGACTAGCTGGTTTTCATTTATTTGTCTGGACCATCTCTTTTGCACAACATTATGCACAGTTTTGGTCCTTTTTCTAGGCTTCTCTCTCAATCTCTCTGTGTCTACAGAAGACTAAGGACTAAAAGCTGTACATATGTTTACGCACAATGAAATATCTACATCCACATGTAGCTTAGGGTTGGTCAGCCACCCCCCCCCCCCCCTTCCACACACACACACACGTCTTCTGCCACACACACACATTTGACATCAATGGTACATGTCATAACATTCTGCTGAATTTCCATACTCTTATCTGCAGTCTTGTTGCCAGATCTGTGATCTGATAACCCCCCTTATGTGTTGTTTTTGTTTGCTCTTTGCAGGACTGTGTACAGGACAGCCACTCGACAGGTGAGCCGGGCAGTGCCAGTCTCTCACTCCTACCCAGAGTGCTGCCCAGGCTGGCGAAGGCTCCACTCCCAAAACTGTAACCAAGGTAACCAGCACTGAACATCCCAGCCCAAACCAAGGCATGTTTGTTCCATTAGCTGCAGATACATTGGATGTACAAGCACATCTTTAATTTAGCATGCCATACATCAATTGGCATTCTCACTTATTCCTACTAATACCCAGGATAATAACCAGGATATTTAATCAATTAATTGACATAATTTCCGTTTAAAGTTTTGTGATGACTTTTCTGTGGTGTGGTAAAGTATTTGTAATGCCGAGCATCTCTCACAGCAGTGTGTGGCCAGGCCTGTGTCAACGGAGGTGCCTGTGTTAGACCAAACCACTGTACATGTCCTCTGGGCTGGACGGGACACCAGTGCCAAACAGGTACTCAAACACACACTTACTTCACTCTTTCACTCTTTCACTCACTCACTCACTCACTCGTGTTCCTCTTCCTCTCTGTCTAATTAGATGTGGATGAATGCAGTGAACAGCCACCTTGCTCCCAGAAGTGTGTGAACACGGCAGGCAGCTACCGCTGCGCTTGTCGAGATGGCTTCAAGCTGGCAGGCGACCACTATTCCTGTGAGAATCATCTTCCTCTCCCAGCTCCCCCGGCTCCTCTCCCTCCTACAGTTCCCACTCAGAGAGCGGCAGACGGTCACGGATCACAGGCTGGTGGTGCAGGTACACGTCTCCCACAAGCTGCCGTATCTATGTGTGTAGGTTTGTTTAAGCCGAGCAGCCCACAAGGAGAGAGGACCTTACCTAGCCAGCTTTGCGGCCCATTATTACTTTTGGTACGCGCTATGCCACTCTCAACTCGTACCGTGAGTAATAATGCACTGCGACTGGTGTCGACTGCAAACGGACATGCTGGAGGTCGGTTGCCAGACAAGCACCTCCGAAAACTTCAGATGATCTACATTTTCTATCATGAGACACATACTACTGTACTGTTGCACCCTTTTCTTTCGCACAGTGAAAATCTCTCCAATAATTCGCTGCGCCTTTCAGCCTGCATAAAAAGTCAGCAAGTATGTGGTTCCAACAGAACTTTTGTGTTTGCCGTATCTTAGCAACCATGTAAAATAACCTCCTCTTGTGCAAGTGTTGGACAGGCAGAGACCAAGCCAATTCTCTGATGGCAGACATAGGGCTCTCTGAGGAGTACATTTCACACTAAGGTTCATTTAAAGTTTCATGTACACGAGTACACTGTATATGTGTTCAAATGGTTAGAACCAAATCCATACAATATTAACCTCTTTAGGCTATTCAGGATTGATGAGGATTCCTACAACTTTTGCCTAATCAGCACAAGTAGAGAGAGAAACAAATTGAGCCACGAAAACAGTGGAGAAGACAGATCTCTGTGCTTGGCGAACATGATGTGGGGGTTCGTTAGGGGAATAAGTTCAGCCTTCCAGCTTAGCTCTCCGATACCAAAATAGCCAGGTCAGAGGCAGGGCATTGAGCCATGTTTTGGTTTAGATTGCATTCCATTATACATTGATATCTGCGCAGAAACATGATGTTGATCGAGATCATAATGATTAACAGGGGAATAAATGCTCGACTGAGACCGAACTGTAGAAGATCTCAGTCAGATCTCTGCCAACCCTGGTCTGGAGGAGTTTTAGATTTGTTGAATCACTCATTCACTCATTCTCTCTCTCTCTCTCTCTCTCTCTCTCTCTCTGTCTCTTTCTTTCTCTCTCGTTGTGCTGTCTCTTTTGCTACTCTCTCTTGTTCTTTCCCCGTTCTTGGCTGGGGCCTGTTTTCCCATTCCAGTCCTGTCAACTTCGTCTGCTGGGGGTCATAGCTAGCACCGTCCTCCCCCCAACCTCCTCTTCCTACCCGTTCCCCCACTCTCCCCAGTCTCAATAACAGCCCCCACATCTGGGAAGCATTGAGCTCTCCTCAGTCTGACTCTCCATGGCAAGGGCTTTGTAGAGGGCCCTGCTCTTGGGAACATTAGGGTATATCGGGGGTACAGCTTTAGGTGACATGCTGGGCCCAGGCCAACCCCCGCCTCTCTTGTTGTGGAGCCAATACATAGAGCAAATGTTTGAAGACGAGATGGTGGATTGTTTAATATCTATAGTGTTCAATCTGTCAGTCTTTTGGGGTTTGTTTTGTGTGTCCATATGGTTACCATATCCATAGCCCTTTAGCCTAAATTATGGATTCTTCCCTTTTCACTAAACATCCTGCCTCCTACAGTCCTATTTGGGGTTTGATGCTCTCAGAACAAATAAGGTTAAGAATTATTCTGAAGAAGAAAAAAACTTTAGTTTCAAGTCACGATCCTGAATATAATGCCAGACTTCTAAAAGTTTGATCACAGCAAGAGATTCCACCACATCAGAGATCTTTCCCTCCACCTCTCACCCAACTGTACCTTTTCAGCTATCTAGTGTTGTGAGAAAGATGAACGTTGAATTGCGTAGAGGCGTTTTGTGTGTTCATATATCTACTGTGTGTTTGCATGTTCAATCCAGGCGGAGAGGTGGCCGAGAACGTGACGGAGGAGGTCCAGAGCCTGAGGAATCGAGTGGAGCTGCTAGAACAGGTAGGCTCTGCAAGCAGGGGTCTCCATAAAGGCATCAAGCACACTGAACACATCCAAGCACACTTCAAACACACCTTGCTTACTTAATCATGACCATTTGCCAAACCATTAACATATGCACCTACACCTAAACACACACGTTTACTCAAACGAAAGATCCCATGCCCAGCTTCTATATAGACCTTTTCAAATATTTCATTAGTTTAATTACAAAGCAAGCATGCTTGTTTATGTTCAGTCAAAAACAGTGACCATTGTCTTTATTTTAACACTGGGAGATCTCTGTAGAGCAAAACCGCTTAACTATGCATCACATTGAACACAGGGCTTCTAAATGAATTTGCAGTATGTGTCATTTGTACATTGACCTAACAGAGGAACCTCTGTTTTTGTCTTATCCTATCCTCTGTCTCTATCTCTCCGTATAGAAGTTACAGTTGGTGTTGGCTCCGTTTAACAGTCTCTACCCCCTGTCGTTAGACGAGGGTTTGTCTGAGAAGACCACCTTCCTGTCCCACTCATTCCAGCAGCTGGACCGCATCGACTCGCTCAGCGAGCAGATCGGCTTCCTGGAGGAGCGCATTGGCACCTGTGAGTGGCTAGCAGGCAACAGTCAGGCCCGAGTCAGAGAACAATGCATGGTCACAACACCGCAGTCAGTCTGTATCTGCCAGTGCCAGCAGACCACAGAAAAATGTATTTCTTAGTTTTTAATCTATTCATGATTTTGGCTGTACAATATAGCATGCCTAACTTAACTTTCCCCTGTGTTCTCTCTGCAGGTTCCTGCCAGGAGAATTAGAGCCCGTCTTACATTGGAACGCACTTTGAAGAATAAAGTTGCGTTGCTAATAGGCATACAGTGCCTTTCCACAGATGTTTGTTATTGCATGTAGAATAACAGCAGACAGCCAACAGCCAGTGATAGAATGTGTGACTGGTTAACTCGCCAACCAGATTCAGTCATCTGTCCAGTTACAGCACCCCCAGTGGCTGGATCAAGAACAGCATTAGAGTAGTGATGAGGCACCAGATTCAAACTACCATGAGGTTGAAAGTCAAAGTGCTTGTTTTGTATCTCATTTCTGTTTGTTCACATTAGTGCAGCCGAATCCACTGTCAAAGCCCTCATAACTGTGAAGCGGGAAATCATGGACATCTGTATTTATCTATTTAAGTATTTCAGTCCTTTTTTTTTTTACTACAGCCAATTTGTAACATTTTGTAATAAAATGTATTTAAACTTTGGTTTTGTGAGACGTGGGGAAACTTGTAAAATTGACTAGCCCTGAACCAGGCCAAGTCATGAA
Source organism: Galaxias brevipinnis (assembly GCA_036023535.2). Taxonomy (NCBI): domain Eukaryota; kingdom Metazoa; phylum Chordata; class Actinopteri; order Galaxiiformes; family Galaxiidae; genus Galaxias; species Galaxias brevipinnis. The sequence goes on along the minus strand of JAVQIZ010100902.1, from coordinate 12,689 downwards.
TGTAACTTAAAGGCATACATATTCTTACAGAATGTACTAGGATATGACCCCAAAAGAGAAAGAATATGAAAAAAAATATGCACATATACAACATTGTTAGTAAAAAAGATTGAAATGTATTTATTCTTCTTCAAAGCATTCATAAAACACATTTACTCAAACTCTTTGAAATCAAGAACATTATATCATGGATATTAAGCAGATACTATGATGGGTTTCAAAATAATCCAGGTATGTATAGATTTACACACATAATGAGCTGAGCAGCATCTCTGCAAGCTCAACGGTTGAATCTAAAGCTACCAACAGATCACACCTTAATAGCTTTGGTGAAGAATGTCAAGATTTTCTAAACTCACTACTCTAACCCAAAACATAAATGCTTCATCAAAGCTTACAATACTTCTATATCTTTCGAAAGTAACTTCAGTAAACCGCCAAATCAACCAGAGACAATTGTATTTCTTTTTTTTTTTATACAATAGGTCATTAATTGGTAGTAGCAGCAAGGGCTTAAGTTTTTGTGGATCTCAATTTGGGGTTTTGCAGGAAATAGCTCACTCCAGTATACTTGAAAATATAATTAAAATATACATTTAAAGGAATTACATGAATAGTTAGTAGATAGGACATGTTCTTCACCTATTCAATCCAGGCCATCATATGCACAGAATGCAGTAGGTGCCATTAGAGCTGACACAGCCACTCACATACAGTATGAAGAGCAGTTTACAAGCACAGATTCAGACAAATGTAATACTCTGGCTCATCCATTCATTATTAGTGCACTCCACTAATAGTTTAAATAAATACATTGAATCTACACATCTTAGGCTCTTAACCTAGAATATGCAACACGAAACCCCACCGTAGTACATCAAAAATAACATTGGTTCTGTTCCTAACAGCCTACTACTCTTACAACAGAACTACATGTGCATTTGTAAATCGCCCCTGAGAGGAGGACTGGGAGCACCCGTGTAGCGTCTTTGATCTGTTTCAATGTTTTGACTTAAATACACACACAGTAGGACAAAACGGGTAGTAGGCCATCGCTAAATGAAATTGGTAGTTCACAAACATCCTGAATGCTAAAATACATTCCTAGAATGGTGCTTAAGGGACAAAAAGTTGCAGGCTACTTCATATTGCAAGCTTTAATGTAAAGGCAGTGAATGATATAAAAAAACTCAATGCAATTAATACATGAATCTGCATTTCCACAAATAAACTGTCATATATGTAATGCTATTTTTCATATAAATTAATGATATAAAAAACTTATTATAAGTGCACCAATCTAACAATCCAAACTAAAATAACAACCATCATAAACATAAGAGTAATTTCCTCCCCCATGAAATGTTGAAGTCTTCAACTACATGTAAAGCCCAATCACATTTCTCATATCTTTTTTACAAGATCAGTCGATTTATTTATGATCACTGTGGACAATAAGCTATTGTAGCTATTTAAACCTTCTCATCAGATTCTGTCCCTTCTTTCTTATTACTTGTACAGAAAATATATCTACAGATTTGAACTGCTAGTTCAATTCCATTTGAGATGTAGGCTAGGTAAATCAGTACAAATTCAAGTTAAGTGGAACATAAAAAAACAGAACTAACCTAATCAAACAATGAGATCTTAGAATATCACTTGAAATAATTATAAACTACCTTTGCACAAGATTTAAAGGACCTCTGCTTTGTTTGGTAATTGATCGGATTTGCAGTTACCATTAGCTACCGATCACACAGGGTCTTAACCAGCAAAATAGGCCACCTCCTACTTTGGGCCCTTCAATCACTGGAACACTGACATGGCACTCAACACTCAGGCTGTGGGGCGATAATGCTGTAGGGGTTAGACATTGCACTTTTCTTTTTAAATAACCTTTGACACACTTGGTTCACTTAAGAGCTTCTTCAGAGGGGAGAAACGTGTAATCACCACTGGCACCACCACAAAAATCCATAATAAAGAAATAAATAGCTCTCAATGTACAGTATACAGCAAAAAGACACTTGCGGATTACATGCAGGGAATTTTTTAACTGTATGAGCTCATGACAAGACTAACAAAAGAAGAAAAGAACCTGTTGGTACAACAACAATGCACAACATTGAAAAGCAATGAGTCCACTGAAGTCCATACATTGGTTGGTTTGCTGCTGTACTGTGTCTTATCTTTCATCACTTGGTGTTTGGCATCGTTAAATATTTATTATATTTATATTATATTATTTTATTATTAATATAGAATTTGGAATGAGATGGTTCTATTGACAAAGACACAAAAATGCCAACGAAAGACCCAGATGAAATAGGGCCATCCCTCTTGCCTCCAACCCATTAAAATCTCCTTGAAAACCGTGCTCCTCTAGTCGTTCTGTACAGAGGGAAGCAACTGGAATGAAGACATGACGAAGAGGCGCAGGGGCAACGTCAGGAGGCGTAGGGAGGCTGCCTAGTGCCTACCACCTGTGTTAAGAGTGACTGGATGGTGTGTGCGTTGTTATTAAAGGATCATCAAGAGAACAGGTAAGGCAACATGAAGAAGAACACATTAAATATCCATTTAAATCATTAATGTTTGTACCTTAAGGTTGATCTGTGAAATGGGAGACAAGAGAAGGAACAGAAAACAAAAGGGCAACAAAACCCAGCCAGAAGCAGCCACTGACAAAAGGGAAGGTAAGCTACCATCCGTTTCAAAAAGAAAACAAAGGGTGGACAGAGCCATCCGAAAAGGCATGCATGATGAACGCACACCCATACTGTTCCACGTGCCGTCACTCCACTCGAGGCCTGCGGAGAGAGCAGCTCTCCTCACAGCAGTGCCATGAGGGGTCTGGACTAGGCTGTATGGGTCGGACCGCAGACAGAACCCGGCCGGGCCGGGACCCCAACAGGACAACAGAGAGTTTATGACAGAGAGGCCTTTTGTGTGGCCTGTGTGTCCTGGCCGGGGGGCGGGGCGAGGCAAGGCGGGGGCCAGGGTAAAGTCAGACAGGAGCTTGGTGAGGACGCGGCTAAGGAGAAGGGAGGGGAGGGTTTCAGTGACGCGAGGGCCCGTTGCTCTGAGGGACGAGGCCGGAGATGTCCAGGAAGGCCGAACGCATCAGGTCGTAGGATTTGTCTGAGAGAGACGTCACGTCGTCTAAAGTCATCCCCTTCGTATCGATCTTGGGAAGGACTTTCAGGGTGATGGTCCCTGGTGGGTTGAGGCACAATAATCACAATAATCTCTCATCTGGTAGACGTGTCACCAAAAATGTGAATTTTCCAGAACAAGAGCTCTCTTAGGTACCTACTGATTATTATAGTTATAGTTCATTATGGAATAATGTCAACACTGTTGGCTAGCTGGCTGGATAAAACTTAAATGTTTGAACTATATATCTTCCGCCCTTTTAGATGACATCCTCTCTAGAATTCTACCACTCTCATGCTCCTGTGGTTTGTTGCAGCTTTGGAAGCACTAGGTTACAGTCAACACTACTGCCCTGCTAATAACTGAATAGATGATCTTTAGCCATCAGTGTAGCTTAGAGTTATGCGCTTAAACAATAAAGCTCGAGTTAATTTGATGTAGCAGCATAGACTTTTTCTGTCATCCCCAATTTGATTGTAATACATATAATAGCTGATCCCTGCTGTGCTGAAAAGTGACCCAAAACTGTTGTGCAGCCCTTCTGTCCACTCAAACGTCCACATTATTTTTAAGACACATTTTTTTTAAAGGGCACAGGACCTCCTGCGTATCTCAGATGATCAGACAGAGTAGACTCACGAGCCAACTGGTTTCCTACGTCAGTAAAGTGAGTGCAGTGGGGTAAGGATTGCGCAAGACAAGGCACACCTATAAAACCGTACCTAAACAACAACAAAACGGTTGTGTGTACCTGATTCAAACCGTTTTTCTTTCCGTAAGTAGAAGTTGTTGTAGGATGAGAAGACAATGGGTATGATGGGTGCCTAGGGAGACAGAAGCAGACAAACAGGAAGTGTTATCTGGGATATGTCAATAAGTTAAAGCTCCCGTACATGTAAAGAGAAGAAGCCACTGGCAGGGCTAAACCAAACCACAGAAATAAAGCACACAGTAAGATGGTATCAATTTCTCTCTTGTATTTAGAAAAGGCAGAGGAGTTCTCCAGAGGGCCAGAGCCTTACAAATCCCCCCCCTCTGGGCTTTCCCCTTTCCAGTGTCTGCCTTACTGCCTACCCTGTAACACTGAAACGTTCCGATAGAAGACGGGATATGCATCGTGAACCGCTATTTCTCACCATTGTTCAGATTACGCCATAAACAACCGTCACAAGTGTGGCAAATTGAAGCATTATAACCATGTCCTGATGGAAAATGCTTGGTGGCATCCTACTCTCCATATCTGCAATTTTTTTTAAAAACTCTTGAAGAGCAGGTGGCAGTAAACATAGCCTATATCTGTTACCACAAGGGAAATCTAACAGCATCTGCACCAATATTCATCCCTTGAACATATCCAAAACTTTTTTCCAAGTTTGTCCATTTTAGTCAATCTGTTGTTTTAGTTTCAATGTAACAGCTGTCAGATTTTCTTTTCTTAATTGCTTTTGAAATAATTTCCCTTTTCATAACTTAGATGTAGTTTACTGGTAATGACACTGAGTCAATAAAAGAATTGCAACGTTTGGCAGAAAAATAACGGGCTCAATAAACTCCGGTCCCAGATTGACACCATTACTGTCTGCTTGGTGGTCCAAGTGCAGAACCCATCCTCCCAGCATCCCTCAGAGAAAGTTACACTTTGAACATGTTTTACCATTCAGAAAAAAAGACTGATGCACACCCTTTCTTTAATCCTTAAATCTTAAAATGTTACCCTTATTTAAAACCTCTCATTAAACAAGCATATTTTCCTAAGTACACTTGAGATAATATCACAGAATATGTAGAAAAAGCAGTTGTTATGAAGCACAATACAATTTTACTTTCTAGCCTATACCAATAGCAATCTATTCCAGTCATAACAATATATTCAAACACACACACCCGCTAGGGAAAAACATTGTATGTTGAGTTCCATGTACAGTTGTTTGGAATTCCTTCCACCTGTGCATGATTGGGCCTCTTCGTTTTGAGCTCCAGTCTATTGCTCTCGTCAGAGAAAGACCTCCCTTGTACAAAGGCCGGACAGCGGTTCAGAGGCCCTAACCCCTTCCCCAGCTGAGGGGCTGGCTGTCTCATCCCAGTGCCTGTTGCCTCAGAAAGCTTGTCCCTGTCTTTAGACGCTTTCTGTCCAAAGGTTCCCGGTACTTTTAGTCCCAGGAACTACTTTGAGAAACTAAAAGGTTCTTGCAGCTTCGACCGCTGGAACTTTCCCCAGACGAATAAGCAAATTAGTCCACTGACGCTACGCCAGACAAACCGACAAAACCATATTTGTGCTGTACTGCAACAGTGGTAAACATCTCCGTGAGGTCTACGCTGTTGAGACTGGATATGATTGTATGACTATATCATAGATAGACAGCGGGTAGTGTAGGCTAGAGAAGGCTAAGCTTTCCCTTAATGTAATTACCCACAAAATAATTTATTGTGAATACAAAATGCAATATACAGCACATCTAAAGACAATTATTATTATGTTGCGCTTTCCATTTTGATGATTCGATTGCATGTTTGTTTGCGGTCACACTTTTAAAAATGGTGGTTGAGATATCGGTAGAAATGTACTGCTAGTACTCGACCAATCAAAAAATGTTCAGCGCTGCAAGCCCCACCCTGAAGGTTCCTGTACTTTGGAAAGTACTACCTCCCGAGCAGGTACCTTTTAGTTCCTATTTTTTAGTCCCTGGAACTTAGTTTAGACCCTGGTCCCTGTGGTCAGAACACAGAGAGTACCAGGTAAAGTTCCTAGCTCTTGGGGAAAGTTCCTGCGGTTGGAAAGGGCCTTTTCACTGCCTCTTAGAAAGGGGAAGGCTCAGAGGTAAACCGGTATGAGGATCTGATCTCAGTTTGTGAAAAAAGTGAAAAATATAATGCTTGCTGTCAATCTTCTGAGATTAAAAGGAACAGAAGAAATATAAATCTATCCAGCGCTAGATTAGATCATAGTATTTTGTAAGAAGTATTTTGTAGTTCATGAAGGTAATAGCTCCCTCTTGTGTACCCCTAGAATATTCTGAGAATTCACAGGATTTGTCAATAAATAGTAGCTTATTCTAAGTATAGTGAATCTGCAGGGACCAGTTCCCGCTTTGCCATAGGTATGATGATGATGATGATGATGATGATGTACAATAGGATGTGATGATGAATGCTGCTCTACCCATTCAAAGTCAGTTCAGTTCAGGAGATCAGAAAGTCAGGTTTTTAACAGAACAGTGGCAAACATATGAGAGAACCTCATTTTAAAAATTTGAATCTCAAAGATTGTTTCAAAATGTTTATATTTCAAGCAAGAGAAAACAGAAACAAAAAGCAAACTAAATGGAGAAAATGAGCTGAGGACAGACTTCCTCAGTACCAAGCAGCATGCACCAACCCAAAAAGCAAATCTTCTAAGATGGGATCCAACACAGTTACAATACAACCTAACAACCTAACAAATTGGGGAAACTTGGCACAGCCACATATACTGCCAGGATTCTTGACTGTTGGTGAGTGCTCCTCTTGCACAGCAATAGAGTACAGGGCACTTCAGACTGAGGCCTTGGGTTAGTACACAATAATGGCCACCGAAACACTTGTCACTAAACATACTTTAGGACACTGACAGCCAGCTGATCACCAAACAGGCAGACAGTGAACAGCTGTAGCCCATTGTGCACATAACGGATTGTGACCAGAAAGTAGCCCACGCCTTACAACATGGAGCAAAGTGCTCACAAGCTTACACAGAACCAATATTACTCAGAAGAGCACACACAGCTGAACCAATAATACATAGAAATTACATAATGAATGAATGAATGAATGAATGAATGAATGAATGAATGAATGAATACATAAACCATCAAAAAACATACTGCATCCTCCTACCAGTGCAATGACCAGTCACTGCCAATTCAACTGGAGTCGGTATGTGTGTCCTGTGTGTGAGCAAGTTTGTCGCAATATGTTGGTTGAGCAAGTCTGCCGCAAATTGGCTGACGTGGTATCACTCGTGTGTTGTGTTTGATAGCGGTCGGTCTATTCGCTGTTCATTTTGTGTAATTAATTGCAAAACAATTTGTGTAAAGCGCTTTGAGTCTTGAGAAAAGCACTAAAACCTAAATGAAATGAATTATTAAAAAACGAAATAAAACAATTATTATATTTGTAATTACTAGTAATACAAATCCAATAATATGTTTCGAAAGAAAGCCACAATGAAAAGGCAATGACAGCAACAAGTTTCTGCACATCACTACTGGGCCTCAATTAGCAAGAAAAGTAAGAATTAATATTGAAATGTAACGAAACAACCTCAACTCTTTGTCAAGACCCTTTAAAACAAAAACAAAAAAAAACGACATGATAATAAAGATAAAACTCCCAAAAAATAAATAACCTTGATAGTCGGTGATGCAATTTTTTGTCGTTCACGGGCAGTGGAATATTTTAGCATAACATGACTAAAACAAATTGATCAGACAAGCAAATTTTTCTTCAGTCGGATTAAGTGTGTCTAGAGACTTACGTGGGCCTGTATTGCCAGGTGGAAGGCACCCTTCTTGAAAGGCAGCAGGTCCCCCTTCTGGTTCCGTGTGCCCTCTGGAAACACCCACAGTCGGATCTGCAAAATGGACAGGTCAGTAGGGGACACACCCATGCAAGAAATGATAGTACCCTTGAGGGAGATTTATGAAAGTTGGTCTGGGGAATCCACTAAAAGGTTGAGCCTATTTAAAATAACAGCACTCCTTTCTCAACAGATAAAGCTGTCGGAATACCACTTAGCGGGTCAATCCCTTTAGTCTACAAAGTTACTTGGCAGAGAGAATGTCTTTCTTTGTGGAGTTGTTCAAAGTTCACCGCATGTCTGTGTGACCTAGTCAGCCTCAGTTATAGTGCTTACCTGGTCGTCCAGCATGGTCTTGGCAGCGTCTGCCATGACACTCTTGGCGTCGCTGGTCTTCTTGCGGTTGATGAAGACAATGCCCCCAAGCCAGCACACCAGGCCCACTGTGCCGGCATATATCAACTCCTTCTTGGCAACCATGGTGCAGCGATCAGGTAGGATCTCCATCAGGCCTAAACGAAAGGAAACTTATAAGTATAGTGATTCCCAGTACTGGTCAATGGGTTGGGAATCCTCCCCCCCCCCCATTATAATATTCTTTTACCACACTTCCCCACCTTAACCCTCATTACTTGTAGAAGACAGTGGGAAATTCCAATACATTCAGAAAAACGCATCAAATAATCTGAATATTCATTGAGAACGATATTGTTGATATGCACCTTATAGGGGAGATCATGAAAATTAATTAAATTACTAAATTAAATAATTTATCCAAATTCTCGTTATTAAAATAACTGACCGGTTTTTTAATGCTGCTTTGTATATTATGCCAAACAGTCAAGGGCAAAAATTTAAAGTTCTGCAAATAACATCATGTTTGAAATTCCTTCTGACTTTAGCACTAAAATACACAGCCTTCATAATTGACAATCAGAAAAGTAGCTTATATAGTATTTCTACAATTTCTGAACCACAGGGAAATATCGAAATCAATTGGGATCTTGGTGATCTTTTAAGGGCCCGCTTAAAATACAAAACTAAGATTGCTTTTCATAGTTTGAGATGTCCTGAGTAAGCAGCCATTTAACAACACTTGCAGTACTCATATAGGCTTGAAGCAACCAAGAAGTACGTGGAAACCTTTGAATTACATTAAAAGTAAGATGTTAGCAGCTCAAAAGATTGGAATTTTGTGTCTTCAAATCTTAAGTGACAAGTTGCTAAAGTATAGTCCAGTTAATGAAGTAGTCTAGTGAACTAAGTTGCAACATACTACTATCAGATGTACCTGTTTTTTTTGTACGAGTTAAATGCTGGTGGTTTAAAGTGCATTATGACAGCGCTGCTTTAGGATAAGATGGTCAAAGGTGAATTCTAATCTTTCCATGGCCTTGTAACACTGGCTTTCGTACGTAATGAAAAATTACGTCTGAAGTGGTATTTTATTTGGTCCGTTCCACAAAAGTAGTCAGCTTTGAGAAACCAGAAATTAGAGCCTTTCGAGCCTTGCAAACGTGCTTATGATGATACAAGTAGTCTGGAATGGGTTTAAGGCAGATCCTAGTGAGTTAAGAGTAGCTAGAACACAATCGAATGTGATAGTGAATGATGCCATATACAGATGCAGCGACACCTGCAAACTGACAAGTATTTGTTTGTGTCTGTGTGTGAGGGTAAAGAGGATTGGGTTTCAGGAACAGGAAGAGCAGCAGAGTACTACACTAAATGTGACTTAATGAACAGCAGTGTAGCAGTTGTAGCTGATATACCAGCAAAATGCAATTTTTATTGTTAAAAGCCCATTGACATCAGGCAGGAAATATCTCTGACCATGCTTTTGACTATAGAATTAGGGCTAACAATGGCTCAATTGTAGATTTGCACCAATGGCAACTCATTCGCCATGTTAATTTACATTTTTGGAATTTAGAAAACACAAAATAGAGCCAACCACTTGATTAATAACTAGAAATGTATTTTCAATATAAACAAAAGTTTTGCTCTAAGGCCCTCAATTGTTTCAACAGATTTTGTGGCCATTGCCACACTGAAGGTTGACTAACCTACTCTAATAAATAAGCAGTGAAGAAGGAATGCAGAGACACAGGGGCTTTGTGTGTGTGTGTGTGTGTGTGTGTGTGTGTGTGTGTGTGTTGGGGGGGTTAACAAACCCAGAACATCCAGGGAGCTCTGATGGTTGGAGATGATGACATAAGGCCCCTCTGTCTGCAAGTGCTCCCAGCCGCTCACCTCAAACCGAAGACCCAGGAAGTATTTTACATGACGAACCAGGGAGCGGATAATCCTGAAGAACAAACCACAATAGGGATGAGATTTAAAATACATGTAAATATGTTTCCACACAATAAAGAGCAAACTCAACTCAAGTTCAAAGTAGTAGTATACATTTTTATTAGATTGTATACCTCATTTGGCTATATTGATTTTATTTTTTACTGTCTATAAAATGTGCACACGGTTCTCTTCTGGTCTTTAAAGTCACAATTGCACCATAACTACTAACTTATTGAACTCACATTAGTCTTCAGCCAGCTCTAGTTTGTTAAGTTAATAACACCGTTGATGACATACAGCCAAATAGATTTGTTTAAAACCAAACACTTGTTTCTGGAGCGCTGACTCTCCCATGCCATGTTTATGACTAAAATCACAAAAGGTGACTAAGGCATCTATGTACAGGGTGTTCATGCCATTAGGAAGTTAGACGATTGTTGTCCTGTCTTGGCGAGACCCGTTTATGTTGTAACCAATTTCAACTTGGCCATGGGCCTGGCGTGTTCAAACTAAACAAACTCAACTTGGACTGGTAGGTCTTCTTAGAAAAGAAAATTAACTAAGCTCATAATTAATAAGTTCTGTCAACAAGGCGCCCCCGACGTATGACACGAACAAATCTCGACCATTATACATCGCGAGGCGGTAACAATTTCCTAAGAGGCTTGTCTCATTTGTAGAGGTAAAAGGTCAGTAAGCAAATTCCGTCATCACGGTAACATTTGCATTCTATAAATTAAAAACTGGTAAAGTTATAACATCATCAGTCAGTCACTAAGAATAATTGAGAATTAAATCACTAAGAATAATTGAGAATTAAATTGCTATACTGGTTAACTCAATGATGCCAATTTAACTGAAAGCAACCCCTAAGGTTTAAATGAATCACCTCTTTTTATGCCCGAGGAGGGCCATAACTATCTAGCTACTACCATAATATTGTGCTAACCCGTTGCTGAGACACTACTAGCTATCTAGCATAAGTTGCTAACTTTAGCTGTTATGTAACATTGTCAGATTTCAGCTCGAGAAATGTGCTACTTTGAATTGCCATTGCATTGGGAAAGCTAACTTTAGCTAGCTACATGCGTGGAATGCCACATTGGACATGGACATTGTACATGTCGAGACAAGGGTAACGCTAAGGTATCTAACGTGTTACACACGAGTTGACGAAATAGCTAACGTTAACTTTATACTGAAAATAAACGAACGTTTATCGTTGCACTTGCTAAGCAAACGTTAATGTAATGTTGATGTTGTTGAATTTGATTACATTACAATGGATTTGAATATTTGTCTGCTTCATCTTCCTTAAAGCTACGCTTTGATTTCACCTCTTAGATTATACCAAGTAACATTTTCTATCAAATTAAGTCTGTTCCTGACATTAGCAGACTGTATTGTACAGCTAGTAAGCGAGTTGCTGGGGCTAACTATCCGTACACAAGAGCTCGTGTAACTTACCGCATGTTTTCAATGTCTCTGCCACCGCTTTTCAGTATACACATTGGAATAGCAATCATTGCCAAACACATCATCCATGCCACATAAAAGCATTTTTTGAAGTAAAACACAAACGTGCTACTTGTCCACAGCAGAAGAGGAACCAACAACAAGGGTATCATCCATAACGCATCCATAGTGATTCTTTCCAGTCCCAAAAACTGCCCGCAAAACGCACCGTAGATGGGGGATGCAAACCGCTTCACTGCTTGGTTAATGTATGCGGTTACTAGTACAATTATGACAGTGAGCGGGACCGCAAAAAGACATCGAATCAATTCCCTCCTTATGTAAGCAAATATTCCACGACAAGATTGACCGGGCTTTTGAACCTGGATGTATAAAAAGAAACACAGCACGTTCATCTGTTGCAAGTGGTCTTTCTAGAGGAGGAGCCAGTCATCAGACGTAAATTCGTTTTCTTTCGTTTCCGGTAGCGTGGTTGGGTACTTCTCCGTAAATACCTTTCACTTCAAGAAATGGTTAAAACCAGAGCCATCTCCCTATGGCCCTGGTCAAAACAGAAATCTTCATATCCTTGTCCGTGTCGTGTGTGTTATACATATTTATGTAACTTCAGTCTTCAAGAAAGTCTGTGGGCCTATCACTAGAAAAGCAAGCATCAACGCTTTTTAAGATTACGGTGGTGCATATATAAGTGGATTAGTAGAGCTAATCCTGAACTGTAATCTATATCACACCGTCCAGTCTTTGGTTTCAGCTCATGTCAAGTTGATTTCTGGCAAGTCATTAATCTTTTTAGTGTGTTTTGATCCTCTTCATGCCACAGGTTTAGTTATTCTGCTATTCATGCAATTTGTGAAAGTTAAACAAGATACCACTAACTTTTTCAGTCCCACTTGCCAATAAATGCAGGCTAGGCTATTACTAGTTGTAGTGCGATCTGGGTCCAAACATGCGCAGAAGTTAAAATACATTCAGAAAGGTTAACTGGATAACAATTGTAAGAGCATCCTTTAAATAGCACATAGAGCCATTTGAAGGTACACTGATGTTCAATTTAAACTCAAACCACCGTTAATAGGCCTTAATGTTTATATGTTTGATTCGATGTGGGTATATATATATATATATATATATATATATATATATATATATATATATATATATATATAAAAATTTTTTGAGAAAAAAAAAACAAAAAAAAAAG
>JAVQIZ010100895.1:0-11119 GCA_036023535.2 Galaxias brevipinnis | reverse complement strand
TGGAATGGGTCATTAACGTAAAAATAAATAAATATATATTAGTTTAAACATGTGTTGAACAGTTTTAAGTTGGGGCAGTGTTGCACCGTTAGCAGTTCATTTAGCCCCCCAAAAAAGGACAAAACAAAAAAGAAAGAAAAAAAACATTTGTGTTGGGAGTGTTCATAAGAATCAGTTTATATTTTATTTGGTGTTGGTATTGTTGGCAGTAATTTTATGTTCAGCCAAATCACTTCTGTTGAAGCTTACAATTAAATTTTATTTTGTTTATATAGCGTAATATCATAACAAAGTAATATCTAATTTCATATGGAGCAGGTCTACATGGCCTGTAATCATAAATCACATATAAATAATAATTAAGACCAATAATTAATAGATATCCCGCCTATTATTATTTGTCTATCACCAGGGGGGTCGGAGTTGTGGTGGACCCAAACTCTGACTTTACTGGGCCCCAGGACAAAGAAGTTTGAGAAAGGCTGTGTTTCATTATTCTTATGGGGTGTAAGAAAATGTTAGCCTAATCTTTCAGCGTAAGAGGTCTTGATAGCAAAAAAAGAACAAATATAAAAACTTAACCTAATTCAAAGTGGTAAATAGGCTTAGGCCGACTTGCAAATCTTATAAGGTCAACATGTACAAGGATTTAGTTATTCAAAAATCCTTACCATCCTACTCGGACACTACGTTCCTCTGCAGATAGGCAACTGGTCATTCCACAAGCAAAACTGAAGCATTTTGGGGAGCGTGCATTTTCTAGGGCAGCACCTTATGGAACTCTCTCTCTCCTCTAATTTGGAATTCCAACTCGCTATTAAATCTTTCAAACCCACCATAAAACCTATCTTTTCACCCTTGCATACCCTAGGTAACTCTGTTTAGAATCTTGTCCTTTTCTTTTACTGATACTATCCATTTGCTTACTTGTAGTTAGAACTGTTGTTGCTGTCTGTCTGTTATACTATTTCTGTCTAATTGTTTATTTTTGTCATGTTATCTATGTTGATGCTGTGAAGCGAATTTGGGTGTTACAAAAGCGCTATTTAAATAAAATGAATTATTATTATTATTATTAAAGGGTAACCAAACATACCCAGTGATAGATATTTCGTTCACATTTAGAAATGGCTCTAAATTGCTCTTGTTAAAAATACAGCCTATTAGTGTGCTGTACAGACTTCCATAGTAGAGCTGCACGTTGAAGCCAGTCGTTTCATGAAAAATGTCTAACTAAATCATCACATCAGCAGCCATTGCAAATGCTCCAATGTTATTTATGGCCATTTTATTCAAAAAGTATTTCACCATCTGATTACACACTGTAGTTTAGTACATATTCTAGGGATTGTTGTTGGTTCAAGAATTTAAAAAAATCTACCGATTTAGAGCTACAGATAGCAAATAGGCTAAATGAATGTATGAATGCAATTTGGAATCTTTTTTTTTTTTTTTTTTTACATTTCTACGGACTAGGAGTTTTACAATGCTGACTTAGAATGTGCCTGAAAACGTTGAATTTTGAAAGGTGAAAGGTTGTAGGAAGGCACTTCCCCCTGGCTTAGTTCACACAGGAGCTTGCCAACAATTGGTCCAAACTTGAACCCATGACCTAGGGAGACAAACCAAGCAAAGTGTGAACAAACGTCAACACATCAAGTAAACCAGGGTTGTTCTGTGTTTAAATGATGTTCTGTACCTTGTGTTAACGTGAACCTTTTGTTTCGCACCCAATAGCTATCAAATCAAACTATTTGTATTGCACATTTCACACACAAAGCAAGCAGAAACATACAATAAGTAAATAAAAACAATTGTAATAAGAGAAATAAAATAGCTAAGAAGGAACAATTCAGCCAAAAGCAATAGAGAACAAGCACGTATGTAATCTTGATTTAAAAGCAGTAGTGATTTGGGAATTGGTGGAATATTTTTGGGTCTTTTCAGGAATACCTGAGAGAACACTATTACAGTAGTCCAGCCTACTGGTAATAAACACATGAATACGTTTTTCTAAGTCTTTTAGGGACATGAGTCCCTCAAGTCTTGCTATGTTTTTAATGTGATAGTATACTGATTTTATAACTAAGTTGATGTGGCTGTTGAAATGTTGGTCTGAGTCAATGATTACACCAAAATTTCTAGCTTGGTCCTTACTTTTCAGAGACATGGACTCAAAATGTGTGCTAACTTTTAGCCTTTCCTCTTTTGCACGAAAGATTAATAGATGAGCTCAGTGCACTGACACAGTGATTCTATAGCCCGGTGGTCATTTGGTGAAAAAGCTATGTATGTTTTAGTGTTGTCTTTATGACTGTGGTAAGCGATGTTGCTATTTAGCATAATTTGACCTAGCGGGAGCATGTAATAGTTACATAGAGAAGACCCAAAAATGGACCCATGAGGATCTTGTATTAGTTAGCTCAGATACGTAGTTGCCAATGGACAAAGTAGTTCCTGTTTTCTAGATTCAATGTAAACCAGTTTTAGTCCAACCAACCTTTCAGATGCATTTTATGGTCAACAGTATCTAAAGCAGCGCTAAGATCCAATAACACTAAGATGCTTGTCTTGCCAGAGTCAAGTGTTTAGATGGATGTCATTTCAAACCTGTAATTTAGTTCCAGTGGTATGAAGTGGTCGAAATCCTGATTGGAAGGTGTCATAGCAGCCAGTGGTGACTAAGAAATCATTTAGTTGTTGGAAAACAACTTTCTTGATTTTACTTATAAAGGGCAGGTTTGAAATGGATCTGAAGTCGCTAATTATTGAAGCAACTAGGCTCCACTTTATTCAAATAGATGGTATAATAACTGCAGTTTTCAGAGGGTTTGGAAAGTTGCCTGAGAGAGCAGTTAACTATTTAACTATTCAACCAATGGATTGGCTGAGCAAGTCCATGGCTCATATCTTTCTTGTCGTTAGTGCTAGAGGTTTGTTTGGAGTGGGCTGCTGCGTCTCGTTGCATTTGTTCCATTTGTGCTCAGAACTTGTTGAACAATGTCCAGTGGCAGTGACGAGTCCTGCAAGAGGGAGCACTCGGAGAAGCACTGGGCTTTTGAACCAGCTAGAACGGCCTAACTGGGCATTGTTCAACAAGTCTAGCAACTAGTCTGTGACTAGCATAGTCAGTCGACCACACGTTTTTCCCCACACCACATTTGTAACAGATATGCTTTTCATGGGTGTATAAAGAGCAAACTGTGCTAAAGGGGTATAGATTAAGGGAAGTCTCCCATGATAGAGTACTGTACGATGCCAAAAATAACCTGCACCTTGCTACACTTACACACCTGAGAAACCTGCTCCGATTGCAATGTTTCTGTATGTTGGGTGGGAGTCCAATACAAAGTGGTGGTCTGGGGTCACCTGGAAAATGGACCATAGAAGAAAAGTTCATTCAAAAAGGATTTGACAAGCCAACGTAAAGGATGAAAAAATACAAGGCAATTGGAAGAGAATACGTTCCTGTTTCAATTCCTCCTACTTGTAACAAGTTAGAACAAAAAATTGAGACATTTTATATTTACAGTTTTTTACAATCGCTTACACACTTGTTGCAGAATTTGACTTGCATGTCAAAACTTCAAACACAAGCAACATTATACTTGTGAATATACATAACAGCCTGTTACAGAATTGATTTCAAACCATTGTCTCCAATAATTGAGGGTCCACGTCCCCCGTCTGTGTGAATACAGTGGAGGCAGGTCCACAGAGGCTGAGGAGGTTGCTCCTCTATTTTTTGAGAGGCAAGTGGAGATCAAAATATCAAGAGGAGTAATTGGTTGAAACAAACTTATCAAATCTCAGTATAATTTCTAAACTTATAACTTAATTTATATTGTTTTTCTCTCTTCTTTGGATCCAAACAATATATTATTGAGATACTAATTTAAATGCTTCAAACAGTGACATTTTCAAAGCAGGCAAGAGGGGGTAATGCAGTCTGTGTTGTGGTGGGGGATAGAGGAGGATGCGAAACGCCGAGAGCACCACGAATGACAGTGAAGCGCCCTCAAACCGGCGCAGGGCTGAGTCCACCAGAACCAAATTTCTCTGTGCAGGGCAACCAGCATTTATGCTTCTCTGCACTTTTGTTATCACATTTAGAGCTGGGAGAGAAACAATGACCAAAATCTGAGAAAAAAACATAAGTGGCAATCCAAGAAGTTAGTCACTAGTCCCTTACACACTCTTGTCACATATATAGAGTAAGGGCAGGCAAGAAGTACTGTATGTTAACATTAACGTTAACATTCGACAGTGGATTTTGGCATTTGGTTTAAAATAAAATCTAAATATTGGTTGTTTCAGTATGACCCAATGTAATCTCACACTTTCTGTTCACATTAAAAAAAAAATTCTTGAATTTTTCGAGTCAAACTAGAAGAGCAAAGGTTGGCCTGGCAAGATGGCTCACCGTGTACATGCAGCTTTCCACCAAAGCGGGCACAGGCACCAGGCCAGGGAAGCAGCGATGGATGTAGCGCTGCAGGAGGTCAATGTCACTCCTGTCTGTCTGTCTGTCCCTCTCATTAGGGTCTGTCTCACTGCCCATGTGATAGCACACCTGGTGACTCATAGGTTCAGGAGAGCATCGTGTTAGCAGACGGGGCGCGTCAAGTACTCAAGCTGTGGAGAATATCCTGTCTAACTAACCTTCATTAGCCCAGGATACTCATTGGAAGGCAGGCCGTAAATATCATGCTTGGTTTCCTGCGATTCCACATGGATGAAACAGGGGAATCGCTGGTTGATGTCATAGGATCCAGGCACCTTCTCCTTCCAGTAGCACACATTGATCTTCATCACCTTCGTCAAAAACGTTATACAAATAGGATAGGCCTTTCACAGATCTATGAAAAAAAACCATTGTGCATTACAGGCTAAACTTTCCATCAAATTTTTGTATCATAATTTTCCGATTATCTTACAATTACAAAGCATTTTATTTGGTACATGTTGTGCTTAATTCATATAGTCAGACAGAGAACCGTGTGGCTGCAACTAAATACTGTTTATGAAACATTAAGACATAGGTTTGATTACCTGAACATCAGAATGGGGGAAATGTGACTTTAACGGTGGAAAGTTTGTTAGTATCAGACCTGTTGGTTCCATCATTTCAGAAACGGTTGGCCTGAATTTTCACATGCTACTCTCTAGTCTCAAAAGCTTAGAAAATATAACATACGTGTTCTGTCTGGCCTATGAGTGCACTGTCTGAATGATTTGTACTGCTCTTCATCTTCTTATTGTCTCTTACTTCTTCTTTAAAAAAAAAAATTTGTGTTGTTAATGCTTCCTGTTTTCTTTTACTTAAGTTTCAGTTGATTTTCCTTTAGACCTACAGTTCAGCGGGACAATTCATCATTTCAGGTCATTGTGCCATTCCTACATTCTGTCTGTTGAACTTTACATTAGGATCTTGAGTTGTTAGTTTTCCTTTTTCAATGTTTTGATCTAACTTGGTATCACTAAAGAGGCGCAACTGAGTCTGCTCAGTTTGTCAACCAGCTCTACAAAATACAAAACTGAACGAACAAACGGTGGGCAGAGATTTTATGCGAAAAGGGAACTGAGTGTTTTAAAGTAAAAGCTGTCTGTCCTTCCCTTAAACATCTGTAGGCCATATTCGTCAAACTTTGCTGTTGTTCAGAAGCCAAACCGTAATTATGTGATGAAGCGTCTGTGATGATGCTTACATACTGAAATCGCAAAGTCTTGTTCTTCTTCTACTTATTATTAGGTCGACTTTTGGCCGCACGCAGTTCTGAATCTATCCAATCTATCTATTTATAACTGCTGGCTGCAAAATTAACTCCTTTATTCGTTACCGTAGCGCAATTGAAACGGCCAAATCCAACAATACAAAGCAGTGTCAGAATGAACAGAACAGACTGGCTGATATATGTAGGCTATTTAAACAGGCGGCAGCACAGTTTCATTAAGATTATTTAAAATGTATTTCAATGGTAAAATAATCAGTATTGACCAAGCTTTAACACTTTAGACAATAGACTACTGCTGATTTTATGTTTGCAGCGCTGTCCACTTGTGATACAACCGCTAGATGCAGTAAAAGGAAAGTTGAGATAACACGAGGACGTAGGGTAGACTGGTTGCAACACTTCTTGCATTTCTCTGTTTCAGACTAATTGACATAGACCAGCCAAACTTGTATATATTAAACTTGTATCTGTCTTCAAACTACCCATACAATTTAAAGATGACTAAATATGACATATAGTTCACAATATATATATATAAATGGAAGAAGTCAGATGTTGCAACAGCCGCAAGTGGGAGTTTACACTTGTGTTCAGTTCAGCGCTGTCCAGCGTAGTAGTGCTGCAGCGGTTATTATAGGGGGCTGGCCACCCGCACTGCCTGGACCTGATGTGTTATCTAATTGCATGTTGTTACATTTGTGTACTGACTGTCTTGGCAATGCCAAACACCAGCATCAATGAGTGACTCCAGCTCATTAGTTGACATGTAAACATGGCGTCAGGAGTGGGATAGTTAACTCATAAATAACAAAAACAACGCGCCAGCTCAGGACATGTGCGACGCCTGTGAGTATAACGTATCGCTAATTATTCCATAGTGAGTTAGCTAGTTTCTAGTTAGCATTAGCACCTAGCCATGGATAGACGCTTTCCCACTTCTGCTGTAATGAACGACAATTGCATGGTGTTTCATGTTCACAAGCAATGTAGAAAATCAAGAAGTGAGTGTTATTGAAATAATAACTGCTTACAATAGTCAATGCAAACCACAAGGCATGCTGCATTGACTGTCAACACTGTGTAGTAAACTAACAATTCGTAAAAGATGACAAAGGCATTATACAAAGGCAATGCAACACTAGATATAATTTTGGCATTATGGAACGTAATACGCTAAGCCATGTCAGCATGCAAGTTTATCAAGACAATAGACAGTGTGCGTGCATGTAGCTAAGTGATCGGTTCACGTGTTATTTTCTTGTTATTTTTAATCTGTGTTTTGCACCCATGCATTGAAATGAATAGAGAGCACAGTAGGCCTACATGTTTCATCTGTATGGTTGTAGCGTTCGTCGTTCAGTCTTGTAAGATATAAACTTATCTGGAACAAGTTATATAATACGTGTTTACAGTAGCCCTATTGAAGTGTTGGAGAAATAACAGTTATGGCTCTAGATCTTGTTTCCGAAATACAGTAGCTGTTAGGATGAATAGAAGATATTGCATTGCATTGACATAAAATGCATTCTAATAAAATAGATTAGTCCATTCTGCAGAAACTATGCCTTCATAATATCGCCCATTTCCCATAAGCTAGTTTATTTCTACAATATGACTCTGGTAATTAAGTGTGTTGAAATGCACATGAAAGAAAAAAATAATGCAATAAAGTTATAATGCCAAAGCTATTACAGAAAGAGTTTTACACAGCACTATTTGGCTGACCCTCGATCCACTTTGTTTAATCTCTACTGTCATTGTGGATAGTCTGAGTGATTTTAATACATATTACATTCATTTAATACATGTGCAAACATATAGAGCGTAGAGAACAAAAATAAAACTAAAACTAAACGTTAGTAGGCTACTTAGTCATTGTATATGTCTGCCATTATGATGAAGCAGCACTGCCAATCTATCAGCAGGGGCGCCATAATGACTACAAGAATGGGGGGTGCAAAAGGGGTGTTTTCTGGATAATCTGGGTTTATGTCCTGCACACCGAAAGCAGGCTCATAATGGAGATGTCTATTCTGATTTTAGTTAATTATGGGTGGTCTCTCCTCAGAAAATGTGTAAGCTATTCAACAGAAAATTCACATTTACATTGTTTGTTATAATATTTTTTTATGAACGTGCTATATTTTAAAAAGTAATCAGATCAGGAGGACCAGTGTTGACATATAATTCATGAACTGCGCCCAAATTGGCAAAGATCCCATGGCTTCCTCAGTTCCGGCACCACTGCAGCAGTAAGCTCCCCCTGTTAACAATTAGGGTCTGGACTGCAGTACACTTGTGCGCACTAAGGCGGTCAGTCTAATAACTGTGACGCATCACATCGTATTGGCTCAGGGAAATGGATTTTCTAGTTTTAAATGCAAATGGCCCAAATCTTCACTTACATAGCTAGTGTCCCAGCAACTGCAGGCAGCCATTCAGAAAACAGCCAGCCAATTTAGCCAGCCCTTAAGTTTGTTAGTTTATATCATTCTGTGATTATAAGACAATCTTAAGCTAGTTTCCTTCCAGTCACAGCCTTTTCCAACTTAAACTCGTCCATCAAATATTTCTGGGCCAAGGTCATGCTGTCTATATTTAAACCTGACATCAACCCTCTATGCGATAGATGCAAGCAGGCTCCTGCTACATTGATGCATATGTTTTGGCTCTGACCCAAATTATTTACCTTCTGGAAGTCAATCACAGACCCTTCCCCAATCATTGCTTTCCTTGGCCTCTCACCAAAAAACACCCCCCTATCTAACCCCCAGAAGGATGCCCTGGTCCTCTCAACTCTAATCGCCAAACAATTGATTCTCATGGGCTGGAAGTCTAATCAAACACCTTCTCATATACACTGGTTGAGAGATTTAATGAGTTGCTTGCATCTTGAAAAGATTGATGCATGACGAAACAAGGCAGAGACATTTCATTCTATTTGTTTTAATTAACATTGTGCATCAAGTCCGAGTCTCAAGTCAATTCAGGCAAGTCCAGGTCAAGTTGCAAGCCATTTTTTTTGACGACTCAGGTGCGACTCGAGTTCAAGTCCCCAACTCTGCTTAATTTACACACACACAATCTTTATAAATTATAAATAATGAACCAACATGCTGCCTTTTATTCCCCAGTCCAAATTGCAGCTGGTGGAAAGTGAGCTCACTACGTTGTAGTTCTTCCAAGGCAATATGCTAACCTGAACGATGCAGTTAGACCATGGGAGAAAAAAGGGATGTGATTATTTTATATCCAGCTGTTGGCACGGAGTACCTGGAGTGGGAGCTGTAGTCCAGTGTGAGCTAGAAGGTTGTTGGCCCAAGGCCCGGCTGTGATCACGAGGCTCTTCGCTCGGTACACCCCGCTTGCTGTAGTCACGGTTATCACAGAGCCTGGCTGGATGTCAGTCACTCTCTGGCCATCTTTTAACACACCTCCCAGTTTCTGAAAGACCCCCTAGGAACACAGAAAGCACTGATTACTTTAACAGGTACAAAGACACGTACACATTTGTTATTAGTGAAGACCTACTACACAGGCAGCCAGTCACCTCCAAATGGATTGTAGTAGTACTGGAATGTGTAAATATTGTGCAGTTAAAAGCTCATAAACAGGGATGTCACAACAGGGCAGGCAAAGCAGACAATTGCCTAGGGCCCCAAGCTGGAAGGGGGCCCCCGAGGACGGCAGATTATGGCTATTTATCATTACCAAGAACGGACAAAAACATGGATTGATAAACAGCCTATATTTGTCCACATCAATGACAATATCGCAAGAAACCCCTTAAAAGACAGGAGACGGGAGACGACAACGCTGCATTTAGAAAACGCACAGCAAATTCAGACAACACAACACGTTACAGAAACGCGCTGCAAATACAAAAACAACACATTACAGAAATGCTCTGCAAATACAAAAACACAACACATTACAGAAAAGAGCTGCAAATACAGAAAACACAACAGATTACAGAAATACGCTACACTCCTTGATTTCAGCAATGCCTAACAAAATATGGGAAACATCGGTGCTGCCAGGCTTTAACGGGACATACAATCCGGTGTCATCCACATAGCAATGGAAATCAATACTGTGTCTATGTATGATTTGTCCCAGCAGTAGTACTGTATATAGATAGTAAATAAGAGCCAAAATAGACCCCTGGGGGCCCCCACAAGAGAGAGGAGCACAGGAGGAGGAGGCATCTTCAAGCACTACAGAGAAGGACCTGTGAGACAAACCAATCCAGAGCCACATCATTAATACCAACATAATTTTTCAGACGGTTGATTAAAACATCATGGTCCACTGTGTCAAAGGCTGAACTGAGGTCAAGGAGGATTCAAATTGGGTATTGGCCTGAGTCAGCTGCAAGCAGTAAATCATTGGTGACCTTGACCAGAGCAGTCTCAGTACTGTGTACGGCACGGAGGCCAGATTGGAATTTTTTAAAGATTTAAATGTTCTTCATAAAATAAATTAGTTGAGTGGCGACAACCTTTTCTAAAATCTTTGATAAAAATGGAAGTTTATAAATGGGTCTAAAATTGCTGAAAATAGAGGGATCAAGAGAGGGCTTCTTTAAAAGGGGGTAGTAATAATAATTAATTTTATTTAGTTCAAAGCGCTTTACACAAACTGGTCACCAATTAATAACACAGAACGAACTATAACAGACAGCTATCAAACACAACACTCAGTCTGAGTGATACCACGGCAGCCAATTTGCGCCAGACTTGCACACCCAACATATTACGACAGACTTGCACAACATAGTTAGTTATATATATATATAACGCCGTATATAAACAATTAACAATTAACAAGCAAATAAACATCAACAACAAGCATGGGCTATAGTCTGTACAAATGCATTCAACAAATATGCAGGCTAACTGTTTTAGTAGAAACATAGAAGACAAATTCACAATTCCCTTTCTGTCAACAAAACATGGCCTAGAGGCTTGCTTATTTGCTTGCAAGTTAGTCAGCAACAAGATTAAACTCAAAACAATTACATGACTGACACTATTTCCTTTTGAATGAACGAATTTCCCAAATAAATGAATCTCCCATGACAACCAGTTGCTTTATATCGCATACTTAAAAGAATAACACACATCAATGCCCTAATAACTTACCATAAACATAATCACATAAACTACATGCGTCAACAACAAATCACAATCATTCATAAAAATGTAACTCTAATGTGCTATCAGAACAGGGTGGTTTAGCTATGCATTCTTTGTGGGCCACAACTTCAGTTGTGATGATTCCTATTCTGAATATGATTCAAATTTCAGTTCCCGTGTAGGTACAGTGTGCTTGTCGGTATAATTATAAGGTGTAAGACGTTACGTTGGAGAACGTTGTGCTTA
>JAVQIZ010100854.1:0-15742 GCA_036023535.2 Galaxias brevipinnis | reverse complement strand
CCCCGTGGCCCTTAGTCGGCCCAGCTGGGCTCTGCGTGGCAGACGATGCCAAGGACGAAGGAAGCTGGCACGAGCAATTACCATCAAAGAAATTACAATGCAAACGGAACAGCTGCTACCTTCACCGCTGACAAATCACTGCCAGCGCAGGAGAGTGAAGCACAACAACGGGGAAAGAGGAGGAGAGACAATGCATGCTTTCCACTACACCACAACTTTCCCTGCTCTGTCAAGCTCCAGCGCCCATTAAAACCCTTAATCCCCAGTGTAAATAAGGCCTGGGCAGGGGGGGCGGGGATTCAGCTAAAGCTGGGCAAATACAAGCATCTGCCCAGATTATCTCCGATTTTTTCAATGGGCTGCTTGGTCTGGTTAGTACCATAATTCTAACCTAGTTTGAAATTAAACGCCCATTTCGAGGTTATTAACAGAAGTTCAGGGACACATAGTTAGGGGAAAATTGTTTCATCTGAACAAACCCGAAATCCCTGAATGTGGTCTGTCTGTCTGTCTGTCTGCATAAAACTGCCCTTAATAGACATGGCTGTTTCTCCGCTTTGACCTAAATCAAAGCAGCTGTGGTTGTTCCTGGCTAATACGCCAGATAACTTAATAAAACCTTAGCCCTCACCTAGCACCTCATTACATGTTACCAAATCCACCATTATGTTTTGGTGCCAAGTGGCAACCACACTCATAAACAAAGCATTTATGGAACACCCGCTAAGCAAAATGGTTCTTGACAGCAGCACTTGTATCAACAATAGTAGAGCGAGATGCCGATAGTGCCAAAGGAACCATCTGGCAGGTGAGCGCCCTGCCTCCATCTGTATCTCCTCCTCCTTCCACTTTCTCTCCAGACTTCTGAATACCCAGCACTATTTCTATCTACTTCCACGTCTCTATCTCTCTCTCTACACCTCTGCACCGCTGAATACTTCGATCTCGACTTCTCTCCATCTCTATACCCGACCTACCAAATACCAATTACGTGCTGTATTTACCTATATATGTATATGTATATATGTATATATGTATATATATATACATGCACGTGTCTGTATAATGCATGCTATGTATGTGTCTGTGTGATATATATTTTTATATAAATGTGTGTGTGTGTGTGTGTGTGTGTGTGTGTGTGTGTGTGTGTGTGTGTGTGTGTTTGTAACCACAAACCACCACATTCTCTCTCCCTCTCTGACTCTCTGGAAAAACCCGCACAACAAATTCTCTCCACCTCTTTCTCTATCTTCCTCCTGGCTTATCACCATAAAATAAACAGGGCCTGGATGAGGAGGTTAGAGAGGGATTGAGTCGAGCACAAACAACTGAAGGCCAAGTTTGTTAGGCTCTCTCTTTCTCTCTGCTTCTCTCTCTAACACACACACATACAGTATACGCCCCGGCCATACTTCCCAGTCACAGACATACACACATTCAACACACACACACACACACACACACACACACACACACGCATACACGGACACCGGGGGCCCTTCCTCCTCTAGGCTGTAGCATCTGAGTAGTCGTGTTTAATTAGTGTCTCCATGGGCAACGAGGAGAGTTGGGGGGTTGGGGGGGGGTTTCTCCAGCAATGGCTAGTAGTGTGCTGCTGTGCACTCACACACACCATGTAATTGTCTTACATACACTCGTTTGCCTGACTTACTAATGCAAGCGCCACACAGTGCACTGCCGTGCAGCTGACCCACATCGCTCCTTAATGACAGACCACTCACACCATCACCAATGCCCCTGATTGAGGGAGTGACCGATTCACTCCTTCCCAGAGACGGGTGTGTGTGTGTGTGTGTGTGTGTGGGAGTGTGGCCCTGCTGCTTCCCTCTTTATCGGGCCCACAGCATATTAAGCTCAGTGGAAGGCGATAATCCCCTGACTCCCTTCAATGGAGAGCTTGTGGCTACGTGGCCGCAAACAACCGAGACAAATGTTTATAAATCATCTACATTTAAACAATGTCCCTATCATGGAGCAAATCAATGTCCCTATCATGGAGTAAATTGTAGTTTTTCGGGGGGTTTTTAACTATGCATTTACATGGAAATATCCCCATAAAAAGGCAGAAACTCCAAAGTCACCTAGAAACCAAAAAAAACGCAATCTCATCTCATTTAAATTCTAAAATTAGCAATCCACTGATAAAAGAAGGCCTGGCGCGAGCGTGTGCCAACAGAGTGCCCAATCGGCCTCTTATGCGAGACGCTTTAGTGCTCTGGTGGGACCCGGTGAATAAAAGCCCGTCCAACTGGACGGCCAGATAAGCAGGAGCACAGGGAGCACACAGACAGAGAGGAGGGTTCATCTGCTTTGCATGAGGGCGAGAGTCAAAAGACCAGCAGGGATAGAACCCCCCCCCTCCACACACATTTACACAAATAGGCTAGAACAAAGATGAGTGGCTTGGTCAACGTTATTGTGAGGTTTGGCGGTGCGGCAGCTGCGTGCACGTCAGTGCTGTGGGCTCCTGGATATACCATCTTTGTCTATGGTTATCACCAAGCCTGTGGCTCCTCCACACCCCACTGAGCCCAGGCTCCGCGTTGGAGCAGGCAGGAGAAAAGCAACAGCGGTGAGCAAACACTGCTGATAGGATTAACTCTATCTAGGGTTCAGCACTGGTCAGGTCCCCAAATGACCACTGGCTGACCAGACACTATGGAAGAGATGGTAGTGAAGAGTGGCTCACCTCACTTTGCATACTAGGTGGTAGTTATTTGTCTATGAAGTTCATTTCTGAATCAGTATATTAATGTAAATGTGTTCTAGTCACACACACAAAAAAGCACAATGAAAACTGACAGTATTGTGTGAGCAATTTCTTTTCTCTTGCTAAAACCAATAAAGAAAATAGCTAATAGAGTTGCATCTTTGGTTTACCTCCAGCGGGATTCGTTGCAAACCTGATAAATGGTTTTCGAAATCCAAAAAGGAAAACCTTCAATGTAAAGCTATAAACTCTACATGTACAGTAACAGTCTGGTCTGGCAAACGGTGTGACACACATTAAATAAAGTCTATAATTAGGACCTATAAAATGGTCTCGTTAAAATAACTTTAACTGCATTAACATCACGTAAAGTATATGTAGAATACCATGGGTAGTGACGGTGTGTGACACGCACTGGCCATTTCCATTGCGAATGCCGTGCGTAAAGTAAACCAAACTTAGTAATTTAATTGTCCCATGCTTTCCAGCTGCATGTTGCTGGGTACTCACCTTGAGCCACGAGAAGACTCATTCATGATCTGTTGAACTGGATGAATGCAAGACCAGGACACTGTTTTCAGTGCCCGCTCTCTTTTTTTGGAAATGGTAAAACGTCCTGCGTCTCACTTTGGAAAAAAAAGAGCTTAATCAATTGTAAACTCTTCAGCGGCTAAATAGTTGATTTGCCATTCATTCTTGCAATTACTATTCTCGAAGGCTAAAGTCCTTGATAAGACGGTTAATTTTTCACTAGCTCAATAAATATTTTCCTTAATGAATAGTGCTGCAGGTTGTTCATAATGTACAGTTTGCACTGGTCCTTACATTTCAATGGGTTAGATTCACCCTCTCGCTAGCCTTAACGTTTCTGAATGCCGGTGGTAGCCAACATGAAGTCACTCACATCAGTTCACTTGCATCTCACGTACAGTGTGCGGTTTAAACCCAGCCTCCCTCGCGTCATCCTTTGGCGTGTGGCTCGTTGCAATCCCTTTGCTTGGACATCGAAGGCCACTGATCTCTCTCTCTCGCTCGCTCGCTCTCTCTCTCTCTCTCTCTTATGTTTTGCTTTAGCTGGCTCGCTGGCATTTGCCCTCTCCCCTGTTAAGAAGTATTAATTATCTTCAATGATGGGGAACATTATTTCACGTGTTTTACGACTGCATGATCTGCAAAATGAATGTAAATGTGCAAATTGTAAAAATACCAGCTCATCTAGGGTTGTGTGAAAAATATCACAATGACACAATTTAATCAACAGTTACTGATCAAAAGTCAACTGTATAGTATATGTAATTGCACAATGTCTTTGAATTGTCCCTATAAACACTGACACCTATAGGCTGCATTTTGCAAATACAGGCATCAAATCCTCATTCAAAAAGCAGAAAGCAGAAACTGAGAATGAAGGGAAACCGATGTATATCCTCTTTTCGGATATAGAATACTTTCTGCAGTTAAATACTGTCTCAAAACGACTTGCATTTGAACCGATGGTGAGATAGTGGTATAGTTCACCCCTGGAAAAAAATAAAAGTGCATTTAAAAAATATCCTGACTGTCCAAACTGCCAGCAGCACTCTTCAATGTCAAACAGAAAAGTTGACTATGCTAGCACTTGAGAACTGCTTACTTTGCTGAAATCCTCTAAAGGTATTTTTGACAGTTTTTCTTGGGAGGCTGCTGTGCACACAGAGTCCATCGACCAGATGTCTGCTCCTCATTATCCACTGGTTGGTGGGTTGGAGATGGGTTGGAGATGTCAGACGTGCTACCTGTTAGCGCTGAGCCGCTCCGAGGTGGCCTCCAGACTCCCCCTGAGCTGACCAGATGGCAGGTACTCCCCACCGGCTCACCTGAGGTGATCTGGTCATGAGCCCCAATTACACCCAGTAACAAGCACACACACAGAAACACACACACATCCACATATGCACATGTCTGGGGAATGGAAGCCAAAAAAAAGGAAGACAAAAGTGTAAAAGTAACAATTCAGAACCTAGAAAGGTCCACAGAGCATTAGCTTTACTGAGTTTGAGAAATACCATGTGTGGAGAAGTGGTGGTTAAGTTTGTTAAAGGTAGGAACTGATCGAATATCCAATTTCCACCCATCTGATACAGATACATAACATCTAAGAGAACCAGTGGCTGAATGGCAGAAAACAACAACTTGAAAGTCTAGCTCTGGGGTTTAGAATCAGTTGTTGTAGCATGTAATCATGCCAGTCATTAGAATAGTTATGATGTGTCTGCCGTAATACCTGCTACTGTTCTGGCATTGTTCCGATGGCTTTATTGTCACCATTACAGCTTTGCTTGGGGCGACTTTCACTGTCTGGCAGGGATTTGAATTGATGCAATCTACTGCATGGGAAATTACCATAACAACACACCACTTTGAAAAATGGCGCGCACATGGCATAGCAATGAACATATTGCTGGTCCAATCAAGCTGTCATAACAGCCGGCATAATAACAATAAAATCCCATTAAAAGTCTATCACTTTGAGCTGCTCACTTTGAAAAGAAATGTATGATTGAGCGGCTGCATCTTTTTTTCTCTGTCCTCAATACAAACATGCCTATATAGTGCTTCAATTGAATTCTCATCAATCACCTCCAGGTTATAATAGGACATTCATCACAACGAATGGAGTTCTGGAGAACAATTATCTCCTGTTTGGTCAGCCATACGTGCCAAGAATCAATCGAATCCTCCATCTGTTTCATCTGGACAGACAATATTACATTATTTTCAAGTAGTGAGGCACTGTTAGGCATGGGGGAAGCCACACGGGTTAGAGAAAAATCCTACCACGTTAAGAGTGGTGACGAATGGCCCAATGGAACACAGCCTCCCACAGCGAGCGGACCAGAGCTTTGCTATAGCCTCTCGGCAAGCCACGCGCTTTGCTGATACAGATGTTGTCACTGTTGGTTTGCATTATTCACTGCTACATGTGGTGTTAAAAAAATAAATTAGACTGCCTGCCGGGGAGCAGAAGCGATATGAGACAAGCAGGATCAGTGACTCTACACAATACACACTCAAAATACGTTTTCAATGATCCTTACTTTACACTGCTCCCGAGAGTGCCCGCATAAAGGCAACAGTGCCGCATTGAAAAACACAACTTGTGGTATGCGCCTAGAGAAAAATAGGATTGAGCTACAGTCACGCACAGTGTATCTTAAGTTGTGTGCTCAAGTACAACTGTAAGTAGATGAAGCCTTCTCATCTTGATGTGACTTCGGCCCAATTGTGTGTGTATGGGATATGCAACCACACAGTTTGCCCGTCACTCATGCATTTTCAACAGTTGACATTTGCTGACATTTTGTGGGCTGCATAAAAAAAAAGATCTAGAGAGGTGCAATAAAACTACAGAAGCATTCAGTGTTTAGTGTTTTATGAATGACCAGAGTTATGGCATCCTTGTTGTCCAATTTATTTCATATCTTGTGCCGCAATAAATCCATGCAGTAAATGTTAAGTAGCACTGACCAGAAATCAATGGCACGTGGTTTAGTCCGAGCAGTTATATTCCACCATTAGTTGGTTTAAAATAACATAAGCAGGGACTGTCCTTTATACAGAAAGGAATGCAATAGGTCATGGCATTGGACTAACGTTTTGTGCCAACATGTTGACTTCCTGCCCAAAGATGAAGGCCAATCAAACAACTGCAATTTCCTCTTTCACCTTGCTCCCTCTGCCTCAGGTCAACCCCCGACCCACCCCACGCCACCCCCCTCCCCGCCCTGGGTGTCGACCATGACGAACCACTCTGATGGCCTGCTGTGAGGTTCCATCGCCGGCCGGAGGTTATTTCCTTGAGGAGCAGGTGGACCGGAGCAGATCAGCACACTCAGCACTTCCCCAGGACCCACTGAGCAGGAAGGGCTAGGTATTGCCAAATGGCTCTGGTAACCTGCCCAATACACACATTAGAGACCTGTTCGTTAGTTACGCATGGGGCTGTGCGTTCTGAATCAAACCGAGAAAAATGAGTAGGTTGTTTTTATGGTCAGGGAGCAGTGTGCTGGCCTCAAGTTTATGTTATTTTGTATATGGAGATTTATATATATATATATATATATATATATATATACGTATATATGCATAGGGAGACTAAACTGATGTCATTAGCTGCAGTAGTTATATTTAACGTATTTTATATATTTATGTACATAAGAGGGTCATGCAATTTGTGGTATGTCAGTCGTAGTCAAAGTGCATTTATAATATTATAAAATAAGTCAAAAGCCTCGATCATCAAAACCGTTGAAAAGAGGGTTTGAAAAACTTGAATGTTTTTGACCTTCTTTACGTGAATTCATTTGCATCATGCTTATTGGATGAAAGCGCATTTGTCTGCCAAGTAAATTGGTATCTCTTTGTGAGTATGAAATATGGCATGTGTAAATATTCAACAGGGTTGGGTGGGAATTCACCCTGGAGCTGCAAATGACTGTGGCAAAAGATGAAGTTGGGGGGTTCTGGTTTAAATAGCGATAGATAAAAACTGATTTCTCCGGTCAAAAGAATATTGCGCAGAGCTATTCCACCAGGAAGCCGTATGGAAAGCGAAGCGAAACACATTTCCATAAAGTCCACAAATGAAGGTACCATCCACCTTCCAATGACACTCTAAAAGGCTCTTCTGCAGATGGTTTTTTGAAGGACCTTACAAAGACCAAATAGCAGTTAATGTTAAACCAGCTTTCCATTCAGTGTGCTGAAAAAAGGCATAAGGAGGTGACTTCAAACCATCATATCTCTGACAATGGCTTCTGATGAGCGTGGCCCCTTACCTGGCCACTGGCTCAGTAGGGTGCACGCTGAGACTTCCACTGAAATGTGGTTCTCTGATTAAATTTCACTCTGGTATCTCTCACCTTGGGTTTCTTTTCATTAGATTCCCTTTCACTAGACCCATGGATGACTCACACACGATGAGATAGCTATGTGTGTGTGTGTGTGTGTGTGTGTGTGTGTGTGTGTGTATGTGTTTGTATGTGTGTGTGCATGAGTGGTGTGTGTTGTTACAGTGCGGTTCCAGTAGCTAGCCAAGTTAAGACTGTGTGCCGTGGGGAGGGGTGGGTAGGGGGGGGGTACATAGATGGGAAGTGGTAGTGTAAAGCATGCATTCATTTTGAATGGCTGCCTCGTGCATTTCAGTTTAAACACAAAAAAAAAGAAGAAGCTTTCGACCACTTTGTATGCTACACTTACAGTATATGATCATAATAATTTTAAGGGTATAATCTCAAGCTCAAAGTCACATCGGTATGCCTTGTGCTGTGTCTCAGAATGGATAAGCTGTTTTCGGCTGGATAGGTTTTTATCGTGTGACATTTACTCAGTGATAGATTTTAGACCTGTCAGCGGTCTTCGCAGCTGTCTTTTAACTTATTCGGAAAATTTGATGCCCCTCTCTTATCTCACAAAATGTGTAGCATTTAGAACACAAAACAGGCATACAGATCCCTGGGCAAGGTAACACTTGTGGTTTGATCATTCAGAAACTAGTGCTTGAATCTTTGGTATGAGGGAATAAAGTATATATATACAGTATACATTTGCTAAGCACTGAGTACTCATTTCAGCACCGTGGACAGCAACATGATTGGTAAATAGACTTTTTCTCCGTTTTCTGAGCTGTAGTATTGCCATGGTAAAAAGTAAATAAAACGTAAGCCCATTTGAAAGCTGGACACAAACACATACACACACACACACATACACACACACACACACACACACACACACAAATATAGACATACAAATGGAAAACAATTCCATCCTTTGAGAACAAGGTGCCCTTTCAAGGTTAACAAGCATACTGTATTTTTTCAGTCGTTCAGTCTGACTGAGGGACTGAGGGATGATAGCATTCCATTTCCAGACTCATTGCTACCTCCCAACTGCAGCCATGAAGGCAATTTTCACCATGTGATTACCAGGTCACCTGAGATTACAGGCCGCAATATATATTTATAAACCCTTCTTTTCAGTAGAAACTGACAGAAAAAAGTTTAGTTTTTTTGTCATCAAAGCATTTGATAAAAAAAAAAATTATGATCTCGAGCCATGAGACTAGATTTCAATCAAATCTTGGCTAACTTTTCAACGCACCCCTCGTTTAGGCTGTATTTGTTTATTTCCTTCCTTGAAGTCCTTCCATGCTGCGTTCACAGTCTTGCACTGAACTATTTCTGTTGCTAAAGTTGGCATCCTATGAATATGGAAGTGTTTTTGGCTGTAGCTCAAGCTGGTTTTGTTTGTTGCTCTACTCGGATGCTCTAGTTCCACATCCCTTAAACAAAATCAGCTTTTACAGCTGTAGGGCTTATGGGAGCCATTGACAAATGAGTCTATATCTTTTGATTAATACATTTTTTTGTTGTTGTTTTTTGCAGCGTTTAGTGTCATTCCAGAGCTATTCTCTAGATTTAGACCAAAAAGGATGTTGGTATCTCTCCCAGACAGATTTGCTTGCAAGTCACTGATGCGATCCTAGATTGGCATATTAGCAGCTCAAACAAGCATCATATGTCATTGACTAGAGCAATCGGCCCTACGCATGCCTTGAATTCTGA
This sequence comes from Galaxias brevipinnis, assembly GCA_036023535.2. NCBI lineage: Eukaryota > Metazoa > Chordata > Actinopteri > Galaxiiformes > Galaxiidae > Galaxias > Galaxias brevipinnis. Next base: position 6,403 of record JAVQIZ010100854.1, on the reverse strand, counting down.
AACAGGCTTATGAAGAAATAGCAAAGGTTCAGAATAGTGACGCTTGAAATAGCAGACGTTTGTTAAAGATTGATGCAATGTGCACTCCAATTGAACGTTTGTGGCAAATCTTCGAATCGACATGGAACTAATCTCCTGTAAGCTGTGAGTTTCTGTGTGCTCCGTACATGTTCCTTATTCATATTCCCTTACCTAAATAATGATCATCCTCTGTGATGTAGCTTTTCTTCTACAATGGCTTTCATGAGTCACCTAATCCCCTATTACTCTGCTAAGATCTGCCAAAGCCTCATCAAAGGTTAAGCCACCCGACAGCGAGGGAGCCATTTCCGTGCATTAATGAGGCTGTGGATCATTAGTGTCGCTGGCTAGATGCCCATGTCAGATGGAGGCACAGGGGCATTAGGAGTTTGAACGGCTGGCCGAAAGGGGCCAGGACTGTCCTCTGGTGAGACACGAGCACCACGCAGGTCTTGGATGTGCAGGCAGACTGCAGGAGCATACAGACTCGGCCCGTCTCAATGACAAGCAGACATGCCCTGGGCACACTGGTAATTCCCTGAAAGGTCACATAGATAGCAGCATTAAGCCCTGACACACTCTCTCTCTCTCTCTCTCTCTCTCTCTCTCTCTCTCTCTCTCTCTCTCTCTCTCAAAGCTGTGATCCGTCAGGAGCCTTTCCACCATGGCTATTACTGCTTTTTCCCTCATCCCTGCCGGTGTCATATCCTGTGGTGTTGTAATGCTTCTCTCATATCACCTCTCATAGAGCAGAGGGCACAAGGCCAATCTTAGAAACACTCCTCAGAGGGGATGATTGGTTTAGCTACGTACAATAGTTACTGGGGCTTAAAGGGACAGTGCCACCAATGACTAAAGGGACTGTGTTTTTGTCAAAGTGATTTCAATAGAGATTAAATAATGTTTTTCTTCTGGATATGAGCAACCCTTTTTTGTAATCACACAACCCGAGGGGCATTAAGTACACAGATGTATTACGGTGCCTGTAACAATTGGGAAGTAATTTGGCCAATTCTGATTGGGGAATGAGCTAGTCAAATAAGATACTGCAGTCAGCGATGAGCAGAGAAAATACCAGAGGGAACATTAAATCATGAATGATGGGAATACTATTAACATTTAAATGAGACAGGCATGCTCCAGTGATGTAACACAATGTTAGTGTTTACACTGTAGACTGATGTATGGCAGGCAGAAATGGAAATGGTTGTTCAACTTTCTCATTTACATGTTGGGACTTGTTCTTCATAAAATGACACTCTGTTCTAATTTAGATCACTGAAGACGATGTATTAGGTTACTATATTGAAGGGCAATTCAGTGTCATATTTATTATGTTTTTTTTTACTTGGATGGTTGCTGTAAAAAAAGAGAGAAAAATAAGAAAGGCCACAGATTGTGGTACATGGCTTATGGTTTGGATGGTCCCTCATCTCTGTAAGGCATTTCTTATGATACATTTTGTAATATATTTTTGATAAAAAGATATAAGCCAATGTTAAAAAAAAAAAATTCTCGTAATCTAGGCATTGAAGTTGGGCCTTCTATTTCCCTCTGTGGCAGCTATAAGCCATCACCGCAAAACATGTCTAAAGGGGGTTCAGGAAAGAAATCGAAAGCAACGACTACAGGCAATGACCTTTGCGGCTCCCTGGCATGATAAATGTCAAAGGTTTTCTGTTTTTAATTTGTCAAGGTTTACAGAGAAATCTGACCTATACCTCCTCCCAGCTATAGTGTTTTCCATCACAGCAGTCGCTGAAGCGGCACCACGAAAGCTATTACTGTTTCCATTGCTGAGGCTAGTGCTGTCAAAGCTACAAATTAGCCCATTTGCAACCTTTCATAATGCACTGTAGCAAGAACAGCATGTTTTTTTTCACAGGGACGGGCGATATTGAACACTGCACCAAAAAATATTGCAGAACGGCTATGTAGCCATACATTTCAATTTGGCAGATGTCATTGTTATGCTGTTATGCCATCAATTTGTTTTCCTCATGGGGCATGGGTTGTGTAGAAATGAGTGTGACTTCAGCATAACTTTGATATAACTTGATGTTAGCAGCACATCTCCTGGCCAATGCCTGTCTGTATTTGTCTGTATACAGGCCTACAGTAGACTTGGTCACAGCCTTGTTGAGATTTTGGAAGAATACAAAAATTAGGTGACAGATACAATCATGAGGCTGTGGCAGAATGGGCTGTCTGGGGATTGTCCAATTCCAAACTCTGCTGACGTGAAAATGTACTTTCTGTGGTGCTTTTTGGTTCTGGATAGGCTATGTTCTATATTCTAAGGATCTTGTTTCAGTCATTACATAGTCTCTGCCCTCTCCTTTCAACACCCCCTAGCCTTGTCACCACCACAAAGGGAATAGCTCAAGTTGTTTTGTAACCCAAGTCTGAGTGGAGTGGAAAGACACAGTGTTATTTCTCCATGAAGGTAACCTGTTTCTGGACCGAACCAGACATCCGATGAACGGTACATTACTGATTTCAAAAGTAACTTCAATAGCGAAGTAATCATCTCACTTAAGTGTTCACTGTGGGGCCGCCTAGTAGGGCGTGATCAATGAACGGCCGATGATAATGAAAAGGACCTCTGGTCGATTCCACTTGAGACTCCATTACTTGTGATAATGGACTTCTCTTGTTCTCGCCACATTTCTCTCCGTGTTTGAACTTAGCACACAAAGTCGACCAAAACTGTCGGTACATGAAAAGTTTTGTCCAACATTGACTTTTCTCTTCAGAGGAGGGGCTATGAATAATGCTCCGAGGGACACCCTGGGGAAAGCTACACTGCAGCTGTGTACTTTGACAATCTTCCATCTGTGATCATGCTCCTTCTTCAGAATCACTACGGGCATCACTCAAGGGTAGCCAAACAACCCTTAGTGTCACTTTTCATTTCTGTTGAGATCTTCTAAGTAATGGCCCTGGTATTCCATACATATGCATCTATAAAATATGATCCTGGGCTGGAGTTCACGCAAGAGAATCTTTACTGGAGAGTGATCTCCGCTATTAAAACATCTCAAGTATTTTGTCTGTCTGACAACAAAATGGAACCAATTGTTAGTGTTCTTATTTTGTACACAAATTTGGAAAGAAAGAAAGAAAGAAAGAGAGAAAAAAGAAAGAAAGAAAGAAATATGAAATACAGTAATTGTGTAATTCACAATTCACAATTGTGGCGTCATGTTGACCTTGGTCCAACAGCTCACTCCACTGCCTTCTCCCCTCCTGTGTCTGGAAGCAGCTTTGGATGTCCTCCAAGGTCAGTTTGAATGTCCAGTCTGGTGGGAGGCCATGATGGTAGATATGTATCCGATGCACTCTAGTGTTACAGAGTCTCTTGATGGATATGTGGATGAGGGCGGCGTAGAGGTTAGCACTCTCAGCCCATTGCCAGGTGAAAGGGTGTGAAAGCTTTTTGAACTGCTGTATAGAAACTTCAAAATACCAATAATACCGCTTTTGTACGTATCCGTGAGACGTCTCTAATATTGAACCAGACAGAAAAAAAAAGACAAACATGCTCGTCCTTGCTCCCTCTCTTCCTCCGTATCCTTCGCTCTCCTCCCTCTCTTTCCACTCGGTCGGGTCTAATGGCAGCCTGTCACAGAAGGTTACGAGGGCTATTGAACTCCCAGATATTGGTGATGTTCAAACGGGTCAATACATGAAATGCTAACATGGATTAGATGGGCATGGGTGGACAGTGTAATGAAAAGTTGGCTTGGAGAATGGAACACTTGATCCCGAAGACACTCAGGTCCATTTATATGATCAGAATCTATGTATGACAATATTGGCACCCGGTGAATATATAAATAAAATGTGTATTATGATTAAAAGAAATACAGACCATATACTGTACTCTACTTGTGTCATTGTTGGTACTGTACAGATTATGTTTTACCTTGAAATTTAAATGTTTCAATGTTTTGTCTTCAGTTCCTAAATTATTGCAACTTCCTAATCTCTGTAGACCATCTCACCTCAAGGACGCAATTGGTCCCACTTTATCTTTCGCCGTAAGCTCATAGTGTTCCATATGGATTTGCTGTAATGCTGCAGGAGGAAGGAGTCGTGTTGTAATATCCAAAAAGTAAAAAAAAACATCATCACCAGCAAGGCAATTGTCAAATATTGTTGTCATTAGGACATTTGAACTGAGCAACCATTACCCTTTGTCAACCGTTCTTTTCATTCAAAGTGCAGTGTAAATACTCTTCTAGACTCTACAGTGTGAAATTTAGATGGCGGTGAATGAGGGTTGAGGTCATGGTGAGGGATTAGACTATCAATAGGCCTGCCTCAGATATCACCGTTTGAGAGAGAGAGAAAAAAGAGAGCCGTGGTAGCGCTGCGTTGTTCAGAATATTAATCCAGGCTGGGTTTTTTTTCCATCCCATTGATCGCCGAGTAGCCCCCACCTCTCCACAAGTGATCCTACAGACAGATGAGTCGATCCATTATTCAACAGTGGGACCCCTACAGGGCCTGGCTTGAAAACCTACAGCACAGAATAATCCTGTCCGCTTGGCCTTACATCCAATCTCAACACCATGGCATCCGCACCGGATGCCATTAAAGTGTGTTTCGTAAACAGTAGATATGTGGGTTAAAGGGTTACCTGGGAATTCTTCTTCAGTGTCAAGGACAACTGACCAGCATGATCCTGTAAGTTAGTGTGTCTTTGCATTTACCATCAAAGGGGACTGACAGACCATGGACTTTATACAGTAGCTTTTTAGCACTGTACAACATTTAAAGCCATATAACTTGAAGGTCCCTCAAATGTTGCTAACACAGTCAGTCACATTGATTTTGCCACATCAGGCAGTTTAGCTGGTTTATTCATTTTGCACTCATTTAGATAGAATGACAGAAAACATTACAAAGTAAACCATGGATGTACCTTTGGTACGTAAAGTAATAACATCATATAATGTTATATCCTACATGACCAGTAGGTGGTAATATTCACTCCCACTGCTGCCAATGTAAAAGGTTTTCCCTGATGACGGAGCAAACAAAACTCACCAAGCTTCCATGTCAGTTTTATCAACTCAGCAAAATGCATGACACTTAGACTCAGGAGGGGTGGTGATGTTGTCTGTAGTGATTTTTGAGGCAGCCGCTTCCCTATTAGATCCATTATTCAGAGTTGAGTGGGTGGAGAACGCGAGTCTGTTGTTCTGCAGTGGCATAAGGACACTCAATGTTTCATAGAATGTCTAACTGAAAGGGGATACAGTTTCTCATATTGCTGCCATAAAGTGTTCATTGGTGCAAATACAAAGATGAATTTAATAATCATTACAGTTGTCCTTGTTTGCATTTATGTCTAGAACAAAAAACAAAACAAAAATATGATGTTACTTCTTTGAATTACTATTATTCAACAATATATGCACTTATTCATGGGTATTTATAATAATAATAATAATAATAATAATAATTAATTTTATTTTTACACCCAAAGATGTTTCACAATATCTACATAGATAGCAAGGCAACAATACACAATTAAACAGATACAGGGAGAATGGACAGAGAGCAACAACAGTTCTAACTATAAGTATAACAAAAGTACAGCATAGCAATACAAGGATAAGACCGGATTCTAAACAGAGTTAATTAGGGTAGGCTAGGGTGAAAAGATTAAGGTTTTAAGGTGGGTTTGAAAGATTGATAGAGTTGGAATTACGAATTAGAGGAGGGAGAGAGTTCCATAGTTTAGGTGCTGCCCTAGAGAATGCGCACTCCCCAAAATGCATAAGTTTTACTGTGGGAATGACCAGTTGCCTATCTGAAGAGGAACCTAGTGTCCGGATAGAATGGTAAGGTTGGAGGAGTTCAGTGAGGTAGGGAGTGGCCAAATTGTGTAAAGCTTTGCAGATGAGGAGAAGGATTTTGTAGGTGATGCATTGGCTGACCAGAAGCCAGTGAAGGTTAAAGAGTACAGGGGTTATGTGCTCAGAGGATTTGGTAGAGGTGAGAAGACAAGCAGCAGAGTTTTTAACCAGTTGGAGTTTATGGAGGGAGTTTGCGCTGATGCCAAAAAGAAGTGAATTGCAGTAATCAAGACAGAAGAAAATGTATGAGTGAATGAGTTTGGCAGCTGCACTCTGGGAAAGGGATGGTCGGATTTTAGCAAGGTTTCTACTATGGAAGAAGGATATTTTGACCATGTTATTGACATGAGAGTGAAACGAAGGAGTAGAATCCATTAATATGCCCAGATTGTGTGCTATAGGGGGGAGACTGTAAGACCGTCAATGGAGATCGAGATATTGCCAACTTTAGTTAGAGTGTGTTTAGTGCCAAGTAAGAGGAGTTCCATTTTATTGCTGTTCAGTTTGAGATA
>JAVQIZ010100818.1:0-14842 GCA_036023535.2 Galaxias brevipinnis | reverse complement strand
ATTTTATAAAATAATTTCAAGAATAAAATTCTGAAAAAAATGCCTGTTTATATGTTATTGCTCTTAGCGTGAAGATTGATCTACAAGTATGCAACTTTCTGTGTGTTACCAGTAGATGGCGATAACCACCAACATACATTTTTTTAGCTAAATGCCTATTTGTTGTGTGGATTTATCATCAGTAATAGACATTATCAGCACATACAGGTACTCCTTTTACTTTTTAATGCTGCTTCTCCCTGGATGTCTTTGTTACAGAGATAATTTAGAATTAGTTAATCTTACAATCTTACAACAGTCAATTTGACCCCTTTTAGTCTACTGTGCCCTTCAGTCTGGAGCAATGATCCTACACGGTGGCCGGAAATTTGTTATCCAGACATCTCTGACTTGAGGAGTCTCCAGTTAATCTATCATTTATGATGGACATGGGTATTGCTAGGCCAATTTGTATAAATAAATACAGCCTACAAAATAATGTGTACTCAATGCTAGGTCTATGCAAGTTTGAGTGGATACTTCAGTATTATTGCAACATATTTAGTTTAACAAGACTAGCCTGAAAGTTTACTACCTCAATGTATTAATAATGCATTGTTTAAAAAAAACCATATTTTTTATATACATATTCTCATACTTATACTTTGAAACACTAGCGTTGGATTTACAAAGCAAGTTATTTGCTAGTGGCTGCAGGGTGCATAGCCCAGGTCATGCATTATCCTATGTTTTGAATATGAAACATTAGACTAGAGGGGTACACAAGTGTGACATGGAGAAGCTTTGCCTGTGCCTGGAATAGGCCTAAGGTAGCAACAAAAACTGTAGATCCAAAGTAAATTATTGGATTCTACAGTGAAAAATTTATTGAAGGTGAAATAAGTAGAACATGTATACTCATTCCAAAAGGCTGAAGCCCACTTCAAAAGTAGATGCTTAACAATATTAGTTGATGAAATTATGTTGTCATAGCGCCATCCCATGACAAATGGAAAACATCTTTGTTTTAGTATGATGTGAAAGAAAGTCTTAACTTCTAACTTCTTCTTAACTTCTACTATTTTCAACACAAATGTGTAAAATTAAAGCAAACTTATCCATGGAATACTCTGGAAAATACTGTACATACATTTCTTTTACCACTTTTAAATGATACTGTTGACACATGTAGGCCCTTTAAAAATTAACTTGCAATGTGTGACAGCAAATTGCTGGTATTGTGCTTCAAACTTCTTTAATCTTACACGTCTACAAAGTTTGCTAGGATCTAATTGAAAGCAATGGTAAGGTTGGTTTGTTTTCCCCAGGAGTCTCGTTGACGTTTTGCCGATGTCTATTGTATTCGTTTTACCTTAAGCATACAGTCCGTTGTGCTTTTTAAAAAATGTATTAAGGGTGAATATGCAGCATACAGAAGGTACAAATTGTTTTCTCTTGACACATATCTTTATTAATCCAGCTTTTCCATCAATCATTACTTTCGTAATTGAAGTATGTTTAAAAGAACGCACATTAGGCAGACAATGGTCTAGAGATAGATGAGAAATGCTATGTGTAGTGAAGCTACTAATGAGTGCATGAGGAGATTAGGGAGGCAGACCATCTTTCTTACTTAGCTCCTTCCTCCGTCAGTCCTCCACGTGTTGAGCCTCGTGATGCGAGCCTCTGGTGGGGGCCATTTTGCAGGCACCCCTAGTTGCTTGGCATGCCCAGGATATATTTAGACCAGGATAAAAGCATTGCCACGACCTGCCAAATATAGCCTGGGATCAAAGTGGAGCGCTCACATGCTAAATTTAGACTCAGGAAGCAGAACAATATATTTAGACATTGTAGATGAGCATGCTACGCTATTGGCTTTGTTAGTAAGTAAGGTGATTGAGTGACAGTTGTTAATAATTGTCAAGAAACATTTTAATCATATTGCACTAGTGTTCTGGTGCCTTTGAGCAAAAGATATAAAAAACATTTATATTGACAAATGTACAATATATCTAAACAGTTCAGGTCAGCATCTTAGACTACCTGCATGGTCAGTGCCTGCCAGGCCAGCAGACCGGGGAGACTGGGTTTGTGCTAGCGGTACTCCAAAAGAGGCTTAGCCAAGACAGATGAGAGTTGTCTGAAAGGAGAGGTGACAGTGACGCCCAGCGTCCTTCATGCTTCTTCTCCTTTGGAGTTGTCAAGCAGACCGCTTTCCTGTGCCAAGGAACCCAAGTCACAGAGGGTGGAAAACATTGCCCCCCACAGGACAGAGATAAGATATCTGGCAACAGCTATTAGTCTATCAATGAATGCTTAAATACATTAGGGGCATATTTCTGGTGAATGATCCAACATGAAACAACTTGTTAATGGACAAACTGAATTTGTTTAGAAGTATGCACTTCCACGCATGGCCATTTGTCTGAAACGTCCTTACAGTCATTTTTGATTTCCTGCACTGCACCTTAGTCCCTTACACTCGCATCCTTGAGCAATTCCCACCACTGCAGAGAAAGTGGAATCCTTTAGACCTGGTCAGAGTTACGGTCAAGCTAGTAGCTGGAGGAGGCAGGGGTAAAAGAGTGATGATGAGAAGCCAGGTGAAGCACATGCGGAAGTCTTCGATTCTTTTTAGGTCACATTTTCTATGAATTTCGGTTTAATACCTAGCCTTTGCACTTCATAAATCTGTAGTGTTTTATGTTATTCAACATGTTGAAACACAAAAAATGGGAATGTTTTTTGCCCTGTTTTGTAGCATACATCTAATAAAAAATGCCAGTGTTGTTTTGGCAGCTCCAAACAATACTTGAAAATATTTAGCTGTGATTTGCATAAAAAAAGAAATCTTGTAGGAGGACCACATGGGTTCATTGAGGAGCAAGACAACTCCTACCTTGACTTTTTCCTCACCTTGGTGATTTTTTCTCCCTGCCCCCCAGCAACACACTTTTTTATTTTTAGTCTGCACCTACACTCACACTCAAATCTTATCCCATCCTACCTCCACACACAACTGAACATACACAGGTATTATCTAACACACGTTGGTGTTGTGTGTGTGGGTGAATAATACTACCATAACACATTCACTACCATAATACAATTTAATTCGTTTTAATTATGCCCAATCATTTATAATTGGTCATATTTGAAGAGCAAAGATGCAGTTAAATTTGTGTTGGTTTTTGAGATTAGTTTTTTTTTTTTCCACTCTGCAAAGTCTATTCATCTTTTAAAGTTCACAGTAAAACTTGAACAAAAGTGTTTTTCAGAAATGTAATTTAGGAATTTGGATAGTTTTACTCCAGTCTCTCGAACTCATGGAAAACGTATAAACAACACGTTAAAAAGGTTGATTTAAATTACACCCTACACAATAGATAGTAGCCTACCTTTTGATCATCTTTTTTATTCTTATACCGTAAGCTGTGAGCCTAAGTTGCCTACTGGTAACTAAGACAGCGATACCACCGTAAACACTTAGCGTCCACTGTAAATTTGCTCTAAAGTTTGAGGTGTGTCAAAGACACACAAGCAGTTCAGAAACCTTGTTTCTCCTGTCGTTTTAAGTGGATGTTTCATAACATTGGCTTACAAACGTGTGGGCACACACATAAGGACAAACACACTCACTTTCTCTTAGCTTTCTTTACCACTTGATCTGGGAATTTGATACATTTTTCATCTTGTCACTGCCCCTCCAAGGCTCTCTCACCTCCTCCGCATAACCTTGCACCGTTGTTTTCGGGCAGATGCTGGCGACATCCTCCTTGATTCCAGTGTGCTCCTCCACCTGTCCTCCAGACTTCCAAACAAACTTGTCAGCACTCTTTTCAAAGGACAGTGGGAATTAGGTGCTCATGAGGAGCACAAAGAGAGAAGCCTTGGCTTCTTTTTTCCTGTTAAAGCCCTTTCTTACGCCACATGCCCACTCTCTCCCCCACGCATTGGTATGCAGTCCGGACCACTGCTCAGGGAAAGCCACATGGTCTCCAAGGAACCTTTAAACACCCCCCTATCAACCATGCTAATCAACAGCACATTAAAAGCATAAAACCAAACACCCCCCCCTCCCCCCTCCCACACACACACACACACATTATTAGAATTAAAAGAGGGGACTTACAATTGCTTTTGTCTGACATTGCTGTGTATCTAGATAATGTTTACTCTATAATGACATGTCTTGGATCCAGTTTTATACTCAAATTGATTAATTACACTTAAAGGGCATAGGTTGAGTTTTTGATTGTTTTACTAGTTCCAGTCATTTCTGATGCAAAATGGTAATTATATTAACCATTGCCAATGACACATTGTTCTACAAAAATTGAAAGGAATTGAGACTAGATAAAATATTAAAATGTACTGTCTCATAGACTTGTCAGTTAATGGGGGGGGGGGAAGACACAGCATTTGATTAGATGCTTTTCTTCCATTTCAAATACATTTATTTCTTTATAATGCAAAACAAAAGGGACAGTTAAAAGCTGCAATCGATGACTAACCAATCTGTAAGTTCCCTTTGAAACTGGAAAATAAAATTGTGAGTTCTTTGTTTAAACTTTATAAAACATGGCAGCATTGCTAAGGATCAGGCAATATACTTAATTTCAAAGCACATTTCACTTGGACCAAAGGCATTTTACGCCTCACACACCCATTAAATGCGTTTCTGTCATAGCTGCACAGCAAGACAACGAGTATTGACATTACTGGACAGCTTTCTGAAGGACTGCTACTGAAGGTAACACTGGTTTCTGGTCAACATGGAAAGGAATGTACTGTAATTCCATAGAATATTCTGAAAAGAAAATTCGAATTCGAGACGGTGTAAGGTTTTCTTGGTTGATGTACGGTATGTACAAGGCTTCAAACTGCACACCAATAAAACACATTTCGTTTGTATTTGTAAATACAGTATGTTCCTTTTCAGGTTATTCATTAAAAATTTTAAATAACCCCACCGAAAATAGGAATATTTCTTATAAACTACCTGTAGGTAAAAAAAGTTTTTTACGTGTTGCTACATTACACATTGCTACATTACATATGTATTTATTCATCAGGTCAATAATTGCTGTTATTTGGAATGTGTGAGACTTTCAATAAGGACACACGCAATCAAATGCAAAAACACATACACATACTAACACACACAATAACCGGACTGTTCTATAGGACTCAAATTTGAAGGGATCTGCCAACATTTATGAGCACTTTTTAATGCTCTTAGCTTTTCCATATTAATTAACAAAGGTGATAGTTTTGATAAGTACATTATTCATGTGCCAAGGAAGGAAATAATAGGAGCCATGGTAGACAATGTTCTCCAATGTCAAGGGCATGGTGGCAGAGATGCCAATCAGGGGAGACAAAGCACTTGGGTGTGACTGTTGAACAATAGACTACTGATTGATACTATGTAATTGATTGCTCTATTAAATGTGTATGAACCATTGTATGTTTAAAAGGCAAGCAAGTGTGTGTGTGACCGTGTGGTGTGGTAGTGGTGGCCGGGTGGGTGGGGATATCCAACCCCTGAAGCCGATCTTTTTTCTCATGGAACATATTTTCTTCTTTTGTGTGTCACTCATCATTACATGCACTTAAATGTTTTTTTTTATGATCGCGCGTCAGAGCTCAATAATCGAGAAAGCAGAGCCAATATCTGTTTCTCTTTAGTCTTGACATCCAACCAAAAGCCAGACCCCACTGACTGGCTCATTTAACTGCAGGGCATGACATATGTGCACACAGACACAGTGAGTGAGTGAGTGAGTGAGTGACTGAGTGAGAGAGAGAGAGAGAGAATTCTCGATTCCTTTGGTAAAATCAGTATGCCAAAAATAAAATGCTGGGATGTACGTGTGAATTTAACAAACACAATTCATAAATCAGCGATGACAGCAAGGGGGAACCAAAAGAGAAAGGCTGCTTGTTGGTTCTTTGTTCATTAACCCATTTCATTCACTCATTCGCATCTATGCACAAAGAAAGCGAGAAACGCCTGGCTCACCTCTGTCCTCTCCCGCACACTGCCTGTCACTTCTCCTTTTCCACATTTTGTTAAAGTACGGCCCCATTAATAATATGTATTTGTTTCATAGATCTATACACAATACCCCATAATTAGAAAGCAAAAAAAGGTTTGTAAATTTTTTTCCTAGAAAACTTAGATATTTAATTTATATAGGTATTCAGACCATTTACTATGATTCTCAAAGTTGAGCTCAGGTGCATCCTGTTTCATCTTGGAGATGTTTCTTCAACTTGATTGGTGTTCACCTGTGGTAAATGCAATGGAATACACATGATCTGGAAAGGCACACACCTGTCAATAGGATGTCCTACCATTGACAGCGCACACGGAAGGGGCCAAAAATTGTTGCTAAATTTTTACTACAACCTTATCTAACCTATCAATTTCACAAGCTGTCTTGCCACAACTAATGCATTTTTTTTATACATTTGCACAAATCTCTACAGAACAATTTTTATTTTGTCATTATGGGGGTACGGTGTGTAAAAAAATAATGTTATCCATTTTAGGCAATAACAACATTTGGAGAAAGTGATGGGGTCTGAATACGCTCTACTTGCAATGTAAAGTTTAAGCCATGAGATTTAGCTAGCCCAAGCTAACTGCCTACTTTGACTTTAGTTTACACATAGTGTAACCCATATGTGTAAACCCATAGTGTTTTGTCGTTCCTCTATGAATGGAGAAGGCCAATAGTTCAACATTGTGTACGTTTTGTATCCAAAAATCACTTGACCGATGTTGATTGAACTTCATTTTGTTATGTATAGACTGCAGTTGCTGTTTTCAATTCACTGTTCAATTTATTTAACCTCTTTTTTATAGGTGCATTTGTATATTATTTCTTTCCCCAACTTAATTGTTTAACATAAAACCTGTTTTGCTTATCCTAATAAACATGGCTCTGTAAATCTCACGTCAAAGCCCTGTCAAAAAGCAGCCCCTGGTTTGTGTTCACAGTGTGTTTAATATAATGAAAATCTGTAAAAGTCTGAGAACATAAATTTAAAGAGAGCAGCTGAATTCTGAGAAGTGCACTGCATGTAAAAGAACACTTCTATTACACAGTACATTGGTCAGATGATCTACAGTCTTAGGTCTGCACTCACACTTGTGCCTCTATGACAGAGGACTACATCTATGTTAAGTTTTGTGAGTCGACCTTCTTGTTGGGCTGATTCAAAATGGAGAAAATATAATTTGGAGTAAACTGGCTTCGACCAATTTTGTTCATGCTGCGAGGTACGTAGCAATAGGCAATTCTCTTTAAAATACTTTATCGATCTGAGGTCCAACTGCTCTGACATGACAGATATTGAACTTCCACGACCAAAATATCTAAGTGAAAGTCTTTCCCTGTGCTAAAATACAAATTATTCAGGCTGGCATTATGTAGCAGAAGGCAGTAGAAGGGAAATGTGTTGTGACATTATGCTTAACCAGTCAATGTCAACGACCCTATGCCTAATTTGGCTCAGAGCCCAAAGCCATTGCGTAATCATAACAGATGAGCCGAGTGATAAAGGTAGAACTCATGACTGCATTTCTGGAAAGCTTTGTGTAAATCAGAAACATGTTTATTTTCTCCCTCTGTGCAAAAGCAGTCTAGGTAAAACGTAACCCTCTTCACCTGCCAAGACGGGCTTAACTGCCAAGATGGAAATGGAGGGTGAGGCAACTTCTCTCTCTCTCTCTCTCTCTCTCTCTCCCTCCTTTCTCATTTCTACTTTTGTTCTTGCCTCTAGGGCTATCAAAGAAAAAAAAAAGGGATTTGCAGCTCTGTATAAGAAAGGTCCATAAACCGTATGTACTCTCTTTTCTCTGCCTTAATCTATTTATTGATGTATTCCTAAATCACTTTGCCTCCTAGCAACCTTTCATCTACCTTTATCCTCACCAGGCTGCGCTCTCTAAAACCTACACATGTATGCACTCGCACAAAACGGGTGAAAAGAAAGTGCCCGCCAGCTATCAGAGAGCGGCCCTCACTCAGACCTCGCAGTGCACCGCCCGGGTAATGCCTTTAATGTGTGTCTGCCTGCTGAGGTTCTCTACCAGAAGTGTGTCGGCCTTGCTGCCGTCTGCCGGGGACTGATAAAGAGGGATGTGAAGATGAGGCCGGAGGCACCCTTGAGACATAGGGAGGAGAGCGAGAGAGATAGAGAGAGAGAATGCAAGGTGCTGGCCCTGCAATTAGAGCACACGCCCTGCTTTTGAGTGGAGGAGAAAGCCCACGCTGCTCCGTCTCCATCTTTCTTTGTCCCTGCCCTCTCTGTCGCTCTCTCTACGGAGAGGAGGAGAATAGATACGATTATGTCCCCCGGCCGTCAGGCTAACGTGTTGTCCACAGTGTGGATGGGGTGGGTTGCCAGACCTTAAATTGGTTAGTAATGGCCGCGCGGCGCTGGTTTCTCCTGAATGACGCCGAGGCAGCAGCCCTCCCACAGCTGTTCCCTATCTCTCTCAAGGGAATATCGAGTTATATCGAATATTGATATTTTTCCCCAAAATATTGCGATTTAAATTTTAGGCCATATCGCTTACCATTAGTTCTTTGGCCCAATTTATCCCTCATACTGTACAAATAAACTCACACAGACACACAAGCAGGCTATGATACACATCTATCAAGTGGTGAGTCATTGGTAGAGAAAACAAATCTACAAAGATAAAGTGCTGTATTTATACATGCATATTTTCACCCCTATTATCCTTCATGGGCTTGTGATGCTTTTAGTGCATGTGTTATCCATAAACTGTCATTCCCTGAACAGTGCCAACTATTAGAATTCATGAGCTATTGGGAGCCGAATTCGTGCCGACCGTCAAAGCGACACCTGACACTTTCCACCCGCATCAGAGCTAAACGCTGCAAAAATCACAATGCCTTTTCCTTATCTTTCTCATGCAACACGAATATTTACAAATTTAAGCAAAGCCACAAACACAATGCCCTGTGCTCGTGTGAACGGAGAGACGTCGCTCCCTCTATCTCTTCCTACCAGGATGCCCTTGTTAGGATCTTCCCCTTGGAGAGTAGTGGCTGGGGAAAAACAGAGGACAAACATGGCTCCTGAACACACAAGAACAGCACGGTATAATGGATTTTGTGGGCACAAAACCAGTCTCTCGCCCTCAATAGCGTCAGATGGCTATATCATCGCACCGTATTGCATTGCGGCATTTATTTTCATGTGCGGCCCTACACGAGCCTCAGGCAACTTGCTCGTGAGTTTCGAGTTTGTGTCTCGGGTCATATGTTGTGGGTTTTTGTGTGCCTGGAATTCGCCTCTCCTATGTATGATTTGTGTACTCGTTGAACAGGTTTATGCCCAGGAGGGCTCCATAACTCTGGCTCTCCACCCGGTGTGACCTATCACACGTCCTTGTCTTAAAGCATCCCCGTCTCCACGTAGTCCCCTGAGAGGCCTGTACGTAGAGAGGAGAAGCAGAAGCTTCGATACATTCTTCCCTCTGGGGGCTGTCTGGTAGTTGATCATCTACATTTGCGCACGCCCCTTCCCCACTCCCACACAGGCAATCACAAACCACATGCAAAGCACACACACGCCAACAAACGCACAAGAGGAACGTGCACTGACTAATGGGACAGACCTGGCGCAGATGGCAAACAAAGTGTTATAATAAGCTGTGTGCTTATTCATTAGTCAGAGAATGAGTAAGAGAGACGGAGAAAGATAAAAAGCTAACGGGTTAAGAGCGGGTAATTGGAGGAAAGTGAATGAATGAATGGAAGAAAGTGAAGAGGAATTGGAATTGTGGTTTGATTCTTGTTCCTGGCTCCTAGCCCCAGCTATTAGCTACGGGGAATGTGCATCTGTGTGTGAGGTCCTGCATAATGTAGTGAAGCTGGGAGAATGACATGTCATGTGCCACTCGCACTAATACATATTTCATCCAGAAAAAGGCCAGACGCACACACACTCACTTTCTCTCTCACACACACAAACGTACTCACTATCCCAGGGTAAGCTCATAGGGAAGTAGGCAGGATAACGTTGCATCGGGGCATTTACATAACTGGATATATGTCCTGTGGCTTACCATAATTGGAGAAGTGATACAAAGAAACAGCCTCCACAAATGCATATATAATGACCACCTGTGTCACTCACACAATCGTAGTTCACTTAGGAGCGGGCCCACTGAGAGACACAAATGGAGAGTGCGAGTGTTGCTACCTACTGATGGCGACATCGGGCAGCCGTAACAGAGGGAACACGTTGTGTAATTGGTTGCATAAGACCTGAATTGTGCAAGAGACGTTTAGGGAGGATGCCATGCCACAGCGGAAACTCTCTGTGCGTCGGGCCGACAGGCGAGACTGTTTAAGTCTTCTTTATCTCTGTTTGCCTGTGTGTGTGTGTGTGCGTGTGCGTGTGTGTGTGTGAGAGAGAAAGAGACAGAGAGAGAGAGAAGGAAGTACAAGGAACAGGCTTCTAATGGGGCTTGAAAAAAATCATGTGTACCGTTGTGAAAAGCTGGAGGGAAAAAAAACTTTTGGAGGAAGCTAATGATCTGGAATAGCCCATGGAGGAAGGGGGCGAAGTATTGTTCTAGGAGTTACAAGTGAAAAGCATGGTACGCGCACGCAAGGCAAGGGCTATGGGAGATGCCGAAACAGTTGGGGTACTTGCTGGAGAGAGCACTTGCGGCTTGGTGTCAAGGACTACCAGTCAGCCACTGTGGTGAACCAGAAGGTCACCAGGTTACACTCACAAGACACAACCCCTCTGGGGCTGACCCGAACAGAACAGCGCAGTATTCTTATTTCCATCAGAATCAGCATGACAACTCTGCTTTCAGGCATAAAAATAATGAGCCTAGCGTCATAGGTACAACCTTAACACTGGGAGTGGATGAGGGTGTTGAGGGGCTGGTTTGTTGTTTCATGTCCCTGCTGTGTGTCAGCTCATCGAGCAAATCTGAGCAAACGAGCATGGCTTTATTCCTCGCTCGACTTCAGAACCTGGCACATGGTGCCATCGAGGCAAGGCTGGCGGTGGTTGGCAGCAGATAAGTGCGACTTACCCACCCAGTCAAAAGTTAAGGAAAAAAAATGCTTTTGTTCAGCCAGTGGAAAAATTGCACAACAAATACCAATATTGTTTTAACTGCTGATTGGGTGCGCAGCCTTCGGGCCGCCTCCAAAGTAGCCCACCCCCTCTTCTCGTTGTGTTCCTGATCTGTCAGCACTGACTGACCTACGACTAATTACAACATCGTGGATCCTGATTTGCCGGTTCTGTCCTCTACTTCATGGCGAATTTACTGCCAGTGCTATCAAAATGATTTGTTTTGCTATCCTACATAACAGTGGTATTTATATTTGTATATATAGTTTACTATTAGTAATGCACATGTTAATATAGGACTTTTGCTGTAGCTTTGGTTAATTATTGCACCTAAAAGATCAAGTCAGAGTTCCAGTGAAGAGAGAGAGAGACCATGAGAAAGAGACAGAGATGGAGGGTAAGGAGTAAGACTTCAATAATGGACTAACTGGACATGGCCAGCTATAGGGAGTAAAAGGAAGAGAACGTCCATGTTTATATCTTTTGTGGATGTTTACTTGTATTGATAACAATCTTCAGTGGACATGTTTTCACTGCATGGCCATGACTGTGCTGGCTTCTAAACTGCCAGATGCCAAGGAGTCAGCAGCAACACTATTTCCCTTGGTACAGGAGGATAGTAAGTACCATATGTTATTATTCCAATTAAAAATCCCATTTTAATTATTATGTTTTGCACTTGCAAGCCAAACTGTCTGTGTCTACGATCCTTAGTGGCCAATGCCCTTGTCAGGAAACGCTTGTCAGAGTCATTGCCAACCTCACTGATCTGCGTAGCATTTTTCCAGCTGCAATCCTCTGAAATTACCCATGTTTGGTTATGGCCAGTAACTAAGTATATAACAGGTAAAGAATACAATTATTATACATTACTATTATTCATTATTCATGAATATTCATTATTCATATTTAAAGGTTCTCAACACCAGGATCTGCCAGATCTGTTATCAGGTCAATGACAATGGTAACTAAGGAAAGAAGCAGCGAAGGAAACTAGCGAATCAGGATCCACGATCCATGTTGCAATGTGAATACACAGGTCAGTCAGATCTGGTTGTGACACAGGCACAAACAAACATACATATATGGGGTCATTATTGTAGCAAAACTATTTGCAAATGCGTGTGGAATATATAGTATATTTAGTGTAAACAAGTAGATACCCTTTTGTAGTCAAGTATTTGTAATCAATATTAAAGGTTAGTAGGTAAAACACACAATAGTTTAATAGTAGTTTTCACTATTGAGAAGTGTAGAGAGAGAGAGAGAGATTGTAAGAAAAAGGGGTGTTACGTATTTGCCGAGAATCGGCAGGACCAATGATAATTAAGGGCATCAAATGGAGAACAACACAGAGAAGGAGACAGGAAGAAGGGAAGGAATAACACTTAATGATTGCAAGAGGCCTTGGTAGGAATGCAATATGTCAGACTGTTCGTCACCCTGAGAGCACGAGTAGTTTGGGAATAACAATGCTAGGGGTGAACAGATGTACAAAGAAAAGGAGGGGTGGTTAATTGACTCTGCTTCCTTAGTTTATGATAACTTTAAGGATGGGGCTAGTTGTAAAGTGGGGTAAAGCTTTAAGGTTCATGAGACAGGCAGGCCCCAGAGAACAGATGGGTCAGAGGTGATTGGAAAAGGGTATCTCTAATTTGCATGCTGGGGAGATGCCAAAAATATGGGAAAGGCTTAATTTGAATGTAAAATGCATAAAAAGGCGAACTGTAAATGTACATACCAGTAGAAAGTAGATTGTAGCAGTAGTAGATCTTTGTTGCATGCATATGTTATTCAGGCTGAAGAAAACCTACTCTTCTGAAACTTTGGCTTTAGACTTCCAATATTTTGTATGGGGATGTAACTTCTAATTGAATAATACACAACAAGAGTTGTGTTATTGTATCTCAATCCATGCATACATAATCAAATTGACAAATGTGTACTGAGACTTGATGTGAATGTGTACAGGGATCTGATCCAAGTGTCACAATGCGTCTCAAAAAGCATCAGAAAGTGGCGAATTGTGACCCATTTGGCTTTCCATAGAAGTGTAGCAAAAGTCACGTGTAAGAACACATCCAATTGAGAGGCCCGTGTGAGTTATAACTTATGCTTGTCTGTATTTTCAGCACTCACAGCAAAAATACTTAAGACTTTGAACCATTAATATTCACATACGTATTTCCGTATTTACGTCTACACATTTACAGATCTATGCACGCATTCACAGATTTGTTTACACATACACAACTCTCAATACACTTGCAAGTCTAAATACAGATGGAAATTTTTTATACACTTACAAACCTGATAAAGCACACACGGATTCGGAATACACATTTGCAGGTCCCCGTACACATTCACGAGTCTCAGTACACATTTGTCAATCTGATTACGCGTGCACGGATAGAAATACAGATACACAACTCTCCATTTGCATTTGCAAATAGTTTTGCTACAATAATGACCCCATACACATAGCTCTGAAGCAGACCCGTCTGCTCCAAAGGATGTCTCTCGTAGCATGCCAAGAGGGAGGAGTGTTGCTATGACAACTATGAACTCTGCACTGCACAAAACACTCCCAACTGCATAAACTGCTCTAACTAGTGTATGATTTGAAACAAATTATTGTTCTAAATGTTAGTTAGGGGTTTTATTTGTTTTATTTATTTTTTGGTCAGGGATCATGTACAAATCAATACACTCAGAGAGAGCAGATGCTTTGCACCAGATTTAGCTACTAGCGAGTTACCATCAGCAGTCAAATTGACTGTCAATTTTCTTCAACTCCAATTTATTCAATGAAGGCAGAAGGACAGACTGAGGAGACCAACAGTTCCTAGAAGCAGGGAATTGTTCCCCACCAATCGGAGATTAGCATTTTTCCACACACCAACAGATACCACACTACTACCTTTTTAAAAATATACAGTGAATGTTCTAAGCAGTTTGCCCATTCTCTGTTTGGGAATGTTGCACTGCTAGTGAAGGCTCGTAATTTGACCTGCATTATTTTTCATTAATTTGTCCAAAGCAACACTGGTGATTGTAGCACATCAGAGGATCCGTCTACTGCCCCTGTACCCTCCACAAGCACTATCCCAAAGCAGGACCCTCTCAGCTACCTCAGCCGCACCTCACGCATTTAGCGACTTGAATGACAATGCACTATCCCAGCCAGTATTAGCTAGCTACCCAAAAGACATGCATTAAGTACTATATTACGATCATTCAATCCTGCCTGATACCGCACACCATTTGTGGGAGCACTCTGTCCTCAGGGATGCATGCTTCTGTTTTTCCTGTTGGAAATATGGCATTGCCAAGGAGAAAGATGTTTACCTCACATGGTGGAAAGCGACACTCAAGCGTGACAGGGGGTTACAAAAGCATACATCAGTCAGTCATGTACAGGCAGCACAAATGCAGAGAGGCAACAGGGGAAACCATCAACTGTATGTTGGCAGGTAAAACACAATAACCAACATTTTCTCAAGAGCATTGGTGGTGTAGTTAGGTTTTTGTGTGTGACTGGTGTTAGGGTTGTGGAAATTCTGAATGTTGTACACGGTGAGACCAGATGATGAGGTTCAATGTAGACGTTTTATTAGGGAAGATACTATACATAGAAAGGGTCACTCCACACAGAGTTTATGACTCTGTTCGAATGCAATCTGAATTCTGCTATTATAGTGCCAAACTCGTCTCA
>JAVQIZ010100814.1:0-11020 GCA_036023535.2 Galaxias brevipinnis | reverse complement strand
TAGGAGGATGTAGCATGTCTTTTGATGGTAGGAGGAAACCGGAGTACCCGGAGGAAACCCACACAAACACGCGGAGAACGTGCAAACTCCACACAGAAAGGCCCTTGGCTGAGGTGGGGTTTGAACCCAGGATCTTTTTTATGGTTGCAGATTCATTGTAAGCAAACCATTTGTTAGGTGAAAATTCTCTCATCAAGTGTTATTATGCGCTGGGGCACTTCATGTCTGTTTGGAAGCAAGACAATGGTCAGGTCCCCCCGCAGTCAGGGGATGTTTTCTGCTCTGCTCATCCAGACTAGGAGTTGAACCAAGGGGGCACTGTGGAGATGCATTCAGGGTTCACCTTCATACTGCCCGGGCTTCTTTGATGCCATTACCATAGGTAAACCTAAATGGTTTATCGGTTTGGTAGCTAGAGTAACTGAAGGGGTAGAGCACGAAACCTACACTAAGATTATGTTTGATCAGTGAATGCATTTTGCATTCACTTGTTGTACATGTCCATTGCATAACTGCTGCCACACAGTATCTTACATGAAATAATGTCAACAAGGAAAATCTATGAAGATTATACAGATTCCAAATACAATGGCGGCAGAGTACCAAACTTATGAGAAGCATGTATGTTTACACTCTCAAAGCAGAATTTAGAAAAAGGAGAGTGTTCAACATCTTCCCTAATACATAGACCGTTTGATATTACTTTGACTTGTAATTCAACAAGTCTCCAGGTAAGTAATGACATGTGCAACACCATCTTGTGGCTAATTGTGTTTGATCATTTCTAAGCGTGTGTGACTTTACTTATTTGCTATTTAGTCTGTTGGTGTACTCAGTTTTTTGGTAGACCAGCAAGATAACATTCTAGTGTCCCATGGTGGACCTTTCTAGACTGTACCCCAGAAAAGCAAGTCAAGATCTCCAGGTAGTCAAGGCAGCAGCAATCTCAGAAATTCACAAGAAATTCTATATTTTTAAAGGTTGATTATAAACTGTAAATTGTCATGCAATGAATTCGACAGTCATTACATTATGTACCACAATAAGTATTCAACATTGACAAGTAGTTTACTGTTTGCGATGATCATAAATGATTACCACACACTGCATAGTAAACCATGCCTGCAAATGTGGAAGAGCCATCTGAATTCCCAGCCTCTCGCCGTAAATAGCTGCAATTGCCTGTTGGATCACATTGCCTTCATATCCCCACCCTCTCTTGTTCAGGTAGCTGTGTGTGGCAGTACACTTACAGTACTCTGGATCTAATGCACGGACATCCTTCCTGGACACCCAGACTGTGCATTCTACTAGCCCTTCTAGGCCACCTGGTGCTGTTCAAGGACAAGCTAGTGCTACTGTATTCTGAACCATAGCACCCTACAATCTGAGCCCTACTACCCCTACAGGTTGACAGACTGGAACAGGGCCAACAGGGCCCTCAGTCAACCCAGAGGACAGTTGTTCTTCTTCAAAGAGCAGCAGTATTTGAGCTTTGATCCAGTGAAGGTCCAGGAGTCTGCTGTTGAAGAGTTAGATTGGATTGGCCACAAGAAAGTCACAAAAGCATGAATGCTATACTATGACCACATGAGGGTGCCAAATAGATGTTGGATATTAGATTATTGGCAGGGAGGCAGTTTATTCGTTGAAAACTTGATGTAGCAATATAACAGTTTAAAAAACGGGTTATGCAGTGGCCACTATGTAATGAATTTTCAATGTATTATGACAAAACAAGGATTTTATAACACTACTAAGTACTTAGTCTACTGCTAATATTATTACTATACTGTGAATGTAAGTACCAAAATAAATGTACAATAAAATAAATGTTCTGATACATGCAATCATAAAGAATAACAGGCAGTCGACAGGATTGTATTTTATAAATTTTTGGGGCAGTATAAATCTTGTTTTAATATGTTACAACAAAAGCCCATAAAAAAAGGATTTCATTTTATTTAGTAGACTGCTTCACCTGGTAGTCTTTGGCCAAATACGAGATAGGGATAATGGTCACCTTCTGTTGGTTACTGTTATTACATTGTATCATACATGGCTAGGTGGGCTAGGCAAAATTTGCTGGCAAAATCCCTGCCTCTTATTTGCTGAGCGATTGAGACAGTCCACCGAAGCTCTCCAGTGCGTTAAAGCGCACACCCGCTCCATGCAGGCATCTATTGGAACGAACCTTTATAATACAGTGGTCGACAGAATGACTTTGCAACATTGCAATTGTAATCGTTCTGACTTTAGTTTGTAATAAAGGACTACATTTTTATTAACAAGGCAAAAACAGATTTTGATATTGGCAAATCGAACCATATGCGAAGCATATACTTTTGACTGAAAATATCAAATACAAGTCAGAAAATGACTGTTGCAGCTATCGTTTTTCTTTGCGTTTGGATGTTTTCACCAAGTATGTCACGAGGGACTGGGTTTATCTATCAGTTTCCAGGTGGGACATTGCCACGCATCAATTCGGAGAAAATAATTGGACCCCCTACAGTCATGAACCCTTCTTACAGGTAAATGTTGAATCAACCACATTCTTTGTTCAGTAGATGGTAGCCCAACTATGTAAGCCAAACTTTTTTGGCCACATCTTTATCACAAACATCTCAATCGTTTCAACTGAACGTCACAGCTGAAAGTGAGGGAAGTATAATTTTGAGCAGATTGACAGTTCCAAATTGGATACGGGCATTCTCTTGTTTATGCTCTTGGACATTGTGAGACTTTTTTGTTGTTGTTGTCTGGTTAGGCCACCCGGGCTAACTTACTCAATCTAATTTTGAATGCTTGTGCCTTTTATTTTTTATAGCTTTGTAAACTTGAATTGTCATATACAATGTATTTATTGCCTGACTTTACAAGGCTACATCCATGGCTCTCTGGTTTTAATGTTTTTACTACCACCAATTCAAACTTTCATTCTGCCACATAGCCTATAACTTAACTTAGCAGACCCCCCAGAATGCTTTGATAGACTCGTAACATGTATTCTATGTATTTTCGACATTAGCAGAAACTGGTGTCAGTACACAGTATCGAAGACTGTGTCCTGCCAAGTGCATAATGGGACTGAAACGTTGGTCCAGCGGGTATACCAAAGCTGCCGATGGCCAGGGCCATGCTCTAACCTCATCAGGTACGGTAAATGAAGGCACCCACCCACAACATCACCACCAAGCTTAATAGGCTACACAACCAACTACTCCTATCGTGCTCTCTCATCGGAAGGTGCCCATTTACAATGCACGTTTTGGATTCTCTTATTTACGTTTCACCTATATTTACCTGTTGTAACACCTGTAATCGTGGATTAAGCTGCTGTGTCATTGTGTTCACCAAAAAGAGCCGGTTAATTTTGCTCTCGTTCGGCTCATTGTTCAGTTAGGCTATATATATATATATATATATTATTTAATTGCATCAACCTACAGCTATCAAAGTAAGCACTTCTGATTGGTTCTCAAACACATCAATTTACTCAAGTGACTTTTTGCACTTTATATTTTTCAGTTGAGATAGACACTGCTTCTTTTCTCATCTATTTGCGTGTCTTGTGAGTCAGATAATATGTAAATTAGGGTTGACCCCTGACAATGACACTATATAGCCAACATTGCAAAAATCATATTGATATAAATAATGATTCAATTATCACTCGGTCGCGAAATTGTATAATGGGTGTAATTACAATGCATTTTGGCTATGTTAGAAAATATGCTGAAGTTTTTTGGGGGAAGATATGGTTTGAATTACTTTTTTCAGACGTTTAACCAATTATGTAATTTCCTAGGAAAGAAAAATTATATATTTAGTTGAAAGTGTTAAGCTGTCTCTGAAACACACGAAAATATGCAGTAAAAAGTTTAAGAACTATTTTTTCACTTTTTTATTGACATTTACGCAGTTCAAGTCCAGTGAATAAATGGAAGTAAATTAAGCCCTGAAAGTTCCATACAATTCCTACTGGTGTCCCAATTTATGTTGATTCCTTGATTACAACCCCCCTGTATGAAAGCAGCGCTGGAACAGACTTAAAACACCCTCTGATGCATTATTTTTGACAAATTTGCACTGCAGGAAGTAGTATATTGCTGTCAAAATGGCGACAATTATCAAAGGAATATAGACAGACCATTATAACCCTTACAAGTGCAGGTCTTTCATTTAGAGAAATCGCAGAGAAAGCAGTCAGAATCTTTGAGTAGGCCATAAGGGAAAATAATGGTTCCTTTACAAAGGTGATGCGGCTCCCGACTTTCACCGGAAAGAGCCGTTAAAAAAAATCGTCTGTTCGCGAACAACCTTAAAGTTACTAGAGGCACTTTATCTGTAGTCATGAATTTGGTGACCCCTACCGTTTGCTTAGTGTAATTATTTTCCCTACCTTTAGCAAAGACATGCAGCATTCTCGTGGTCGATGCATATAGCTAACACTATTGAACACCATCAGACTATACTCCCAAGTATGTGCATGCTTCCTGATTTAGTGATACACTTTCTTGTGCCATAAAGCAATTCTCACAGTTTCGCGGGAGACCATGCCAGGTGGCAGACCAAATTTGTGTTAAATATTGAGACTTCAAGAAGACTTATCTGAACCATGATTTTTTCGTTTCCAACATAGACATTGCAAAGTGCTATCAGAGGAAATGTGTCAATAATTGGTTAATATAAAAAAGTTGCCAATGCTTTAAGTAAAAGTTTACGTTGTGAGAATCATAAGTGATATTCCATATACCAAACTTTCCTGACCTGTAGTAAACCTAATTGAGATGAGCTGTGATATACAGTTTGGCTTTGTATTATATTTAACTGAATCACTTTGGTCCCTCTGCTATTGCACTATGTCTAGTTAGTCATTGTAATTTCTGATATATGATTCTATGTTTTTATCAATACTAAAGGGGCCATTACTTTATCCATGGGACAATCTAGCAATTCATCATTACTTGTACATTGTTTGTTTGTAAAAGACAGATTTATGCATAAACCCACCACATGGTCTATCTAGTCATCCAACATAAAGACATTGGCAATTGGGATTTTTCCCACTCTCATTCCTGTATTCCCATGTCTACGATTGCTCAGAGAAAAATCCACCAGTTTAGGGCCATAGCCGTTTATTATATATTGGTGTGATTTAGAACAGTATGGTAGCATACTATTGTTTTTCGCAACTGGATCCAGTCCATACTGCAAGTCAAGATCGTTTATTAGCTTTCTAATGCTGACTCAAACCTGAGCCCACTATGTAGCTTTGCTGGTTTTAAATGAATATGAAAAACTTCTACAAACGTAAAACTATATCAAACAGTTGGAGAACAATGTCCTGTTCCAATGGTATGAAAGAGTATAGTAATGAAGGCATGGGAATGCTCTGTTGTGACAGTGCCTCCTCCAGTGATTGTTTCCCCGTCAGTTACAGGACCCTGGTCAGACCCACGTACAGGCTGACGTATCGACAGGTGACCGCACTGGAGTGGAGATGCTGCCCTGGATTCCTGGGAGAAGACTGTAGTCAAGGTGAGTTTGTTGGTGCTTCTGTGCGTGCTGCCACAACCCAATATGAATTTATGGGGAGATTCGACAGAGGTGCTTTGCAGTTTTTTTAATAGATGTATGTACTAAAATCAGTGTGGGACCCCCAGCAGACTGGATCAAAACTCTGAACTTTTCTTCAGTTCCCAAAAAGAATTTATCCGATCACCAACTGTATAGTACTTTCTGTGACTGCTATCCATGCTCTCTTTGGCTAAACATTTGAGCTTTTGAGGTTTGTTTTGTTTATTGAATGTTCAGACTGTGGAGTGGAGCACACATATGATAGGGTTGAAGAAAGCACCACAGCCCTCGTAGGTCTCTTTATTGACTTGTTTTCCATTCCTCTAAATAGGATTTACTTTAGGGACATAGGCGCTGTCTTAAAAGGGAAACACAGCAGAACTCAAAGTTAGTCAGTAAAGGATGTGTTTTCCCCTGCACCACCAATTAGGTGACCAAAATGTATTACCTGCAGCATTTTGGATAATGAAAACTTGACTGTACTTGCCATCAAAAGTCCCATGTAGAGTGAAAGCTTGACATTCTCCCTCGAATTGGATTTGGCTCAGAGGAGTTGATCTCCAAAAGGGAAAGCACATGGTTTCAAAATTTAAAAAGAGGTCAACCACAGAATAGTTTTCTCTCGGCAGCATACTGTCTAAGTCTATATTAAGGATTGGTTTCACAGGAATTGAAATGGTTTTGTTACTTGGTATTTGATTATATAAAGGTAACATTTAACCCACGCTAATGGTTCCTTCCATTTTTAATATACTTGAGTATATTTTAATTAAGCAGTTAAGCCAATTTCCCCTTGTGTGGAGCTCCGTTTTTGTACAGCTGGATGTGAACATGTTTTTTTTTGTGATTTATTGTCATACCACACAGATTTCCACAACTCAGCAGACAGAAGGCCAGGTGGACAGGCAAAGGAACAAACAATCAAAAGTAGTTTACCTGGTAGGTAGGCAGGCACACAGCGAAAGAAACACTAGAGAAAGAGACTTCACCCTCTTCAAGCTCTCTCTTCTTATGAATGGGTAAACAGAGCCAGACTGTTTTGTGACCCCTTGCCCTGCCTCTCTGCTGGGGGCTCAGTCTTGTTTTTGAATGCAGGGGAAGCCAAGGTCCTCCACTCCAGCTGTTATTAGTTCACCGTGCCCTGTCCCCTTTTCAGTTGGCTCCTCTTTACACTGACCCTAGCGCTGCCTGTCTCCATTCCCTCCTTCTCTGCGGAGCGGAAATGCTCTCTGGGTAGACAGACCCTTGGGAGTTGCTGTCAAACCTCAGAGTCAAGGCAAAAGGAAAGCCCAGCTCCAACTGTGAATGCTCCTCACACACTCCCCATTCAGAGGTTCAAATGTTCACGCAAGTCACTCGTCAGTATCCCACAAAGGTGGGTTAATTTCAAGCATCCACATCAAATTGACAGGGAAATGTTGTAACCCTTTGGCAATGAACATAATTTTGGGATCCTTATTCCATAACCCAAACCATACATGATGAGAACTAATGGAACTGGCATTGATGATTGGCATGCGATGAAGAAGCTGCGGGTGGTATGCGACTTAGCTCGACTCTTACTGCCATTTAATAGACTGACTAATGAGGTGTTTTGAAGCTCTTGAGATGTTCTATGATGCTACTGTACCTATTGGTCTAATCGTGTAGCATGGACCACGTTGTACCATGTCTGTTTAAAGTCCCTGGTTTGGGGGCAGATCCCATGTGCAAAGCTAATCAAACAAGGCTCTCTTAGGTCAGAGCGGCGTCAGCCATCTGTTCCCAAAAAGTCCCAGTGGCACAAGGGACCTCGGCATGTATGACCCCTAAATACTTTTCCTTCAAACAGAGAGACGTGAGGTCATCCGTGAATGGGAGGGCGCTCTGCCGACACTCTCTTTTGAAGGAAGGTTTGCTCCCATGACTGCTGCATTAATTGAAACCAGTGTGACGCTGTTATGGTTGGCACAGAGCTGTGATGCCTCTGTTCCAGTTTGTCGTCATATGTTGGGCAGCAAGTCTGTCCTCTGGCCTTGTTGCCTCTGTGCATGTTTGTGTTTGTGTGTGTGAGAGAGAGTGAGTGAGCGAGAGAGAAAGGTGGTTGTGATAGCTGGATTTCAGCCAACTGTCTGCAGTGTTACACTAACCACTGCTCTCCCCACATGGAAACAGCTGGTCAAAAGACAAGCCCTCTCGCCATTTACGCTCAGACATATTTGGACAGAGAGCCTCTGATGGGACGCTGTAAGCAAAAACTCTTACAAGAACCAGAACCATTGCGTGTTGAATTCCTAAGAACACCATCTTAAAAGTGTGTTTGCACTGAAAAACACTAATGACCTAAAGGTCCAAAGTATGGTCCAAAATATGCATGGTCTTACAAAAGCTGTCGAAGCAAGAAGCAAGGTATAATCATAAAATTGTCTGCTTGTTCCATGTGCCTTTGATAATCTCCCTTTCAGGTTTAGTTTCCATAAGAATCCATTGTTACCAAGGTTTCAGTCTTTTGTTTGATATATCCTTTTTTTCGGGGAAAAGCTTTTTTTAGGACCTGTATTAATTCATGAGACTCATATTGTTGGGTTCTGCTCAAATGACTCATATGACAAGCCTAACTACTGCCCCAATCAAATTTTCCCCTCTCCTAAAGCTAGTGTTATTTAGCGTTTTGATGAATTTGGCATGATTCTCGCTTGATTGATGCTCTCCGAGCAGTATTTAAATTGACCTTAGCACATGATTCCTATATTACCTGACATATACACAGTATATTGTGTAATGCTAATATTTGTAAAGTATGTCTTGTAATGGGGATGGATATTTGCCCAGCCATTTCAATGTTATCCTGATTCGTAAATTGCTCCAGGGAAATCAAACTTAACGTTACAATCCCATTTTTCATTACTTAGTGAATTCCCCAGCGTTAACATGGCAGGATGTTGGAACCACTGTTAGAAGTGGGTTAGAACAGCACCACATGTTGCCAAAATGACACGCAGCATCCAAGACAATTTAAGATTATAGACATTAAGTACGTAGATTAGTCCCTTCCAAGTGGCTATACGATATGGAAATGTTTTGTCTGCAATGCCTAAGAACTTGGCTATCATCAGAGTGGTCCGAGCACATCATTGTTCGCGAAACCTCAAAAAGTCTCGGCTACGCAGCTCAGCACTGCTTTTTTCACACAAATGAGCCTGTAGCCAGGTTGACAAAGAGAGTGTCATCTGTGAGACTTGGAGCTAGGCCATTGGCATGGCTGTATGCAGTCCATCTGTTAGTCTGAGTATCCCCTGAGTGGCAATATGGCTGAGTTATGGAGGG
This sequence comes from Galaxias brevipinnis, assembly GCA_036023535.2. Lineage (NCBI taxonomy): Eukaryota > Metazoa > Chordata > Actinopteri > Galaxiiformes > Galaxiidae > Galaxias > Galaxias brevipinnis. The sequence continues at coordinate 2,131 of JAVQIZ010100814.1, read as the reverse complement.
AGGGTGGTGGGACCAGCTGGGGCAGCCTGGCTCGATCCCGGACTTCAGTGGGCAAGTCTGGAATGCATTTGTCAACAGAAGGAAGGAGACCAAGCAAAAAACGCCGCAGCCTTTGTTGTGACCTAAGGAGGGATTTGGTCGCTGAGTCTGTCTCCATGTCCACCATGGGTTCCTGGACATCAGAGCACTTTGCACCTGGCTTATTTTCTTCATGGCTTACAGCGGCAGCATTTGGAAGCCTCGCTCTGGTTCCTTTGATATGTTCTCACTGCTATCCTATTGGAGACTATTTGAAACATCCTGCTTACTGTCACAACACATGGTATACTGTGTGTGTGTGTGTGTGTGCGCGTGTGTGTGTGCATGCGTGGGTGCGTGCGTGCGTGTGTGTGTGTGTGTGAATGATGGAGGGCATGTGTGTATATATTACTATGTGTCCTTTTGGCAATTTTAGCCAAGACTGAGGGATCTGTCTGTGGAAAAGATGATGTTTGCCTGCACTCATCCCTTATCTACATGTTGGGTAAACATTTGGACAGCCTGGATGCCCTAGGGACCTGGGTTGCTTTTCTCAGGGAGGAGCCCCTTCTCCCATTCTCAGCTTGGGTTTCAGTGACCAGATCGCCGACATGGACCTGGTGCTGCTCTCCCAGGAATATACCAACTGCTTTGTTTTGATTCACGTCCTGTTAAGTCAAGACGCCCCCAATACATGCATGCCTACACACGCACCCACACACACACACACACACGCGCATGCTGACGCACACACACACACACACACACACACACACTCACAAGTACTCACTCACACACAGACATGCACGCACACATACCCTAGGAGCATCCCCCACTACGCCGCTCCCATTCAGACTGTAGGTCAGTCAGATATCCCTGGGAACTCACTCTCAGACTTGTGCTTGTGGTCTGCGGTCGAGTAAATCACAAATTTATCAGCAGCATATGGTGGTACGAGTCCGTAGCATTAGTTCCAGGTGCCGTCATATACCCATTAAAATGACAAAGTCATGGCTATTTTCATAATGCGCAATGACAGATACTTTGTTTTCTTTGTTCTTACAGTTATTAGGTTTCCCTAGAAATGCTGCAATAAATGTAGGCCACTGATTAGGACAGTAGACAGTAGAGATGTCCAACAGCCCATGTACTCCATAATGTATTCCTAATATGTCACTAGATAACGTCTGGTTTCAAAAACACTGAAGTCACCATCATTCTTCAGCAGCATTGTATTCACCAATGGAGCACAACGAGCATTTCAAGTCTCACAAAGATGTAATCAGTACTAGTTGTAAGAAACAAAGGTGCATATTTGTAATGTTTTTGTAACCTTTGGAAATGTATCTGCTAGCATTTTAGACATGGTTAAAGTGCCTGGAATAATTGCACCCATATGGAGCCGTGCAGTATGGCAGGTCCTGCCCTTGTTACTGTTTGGTGCTGTGTCAAAAGTCAGACAGTCTGACTGAGGAGGATGTGGACAGAGAGCGCCATGGTGATGCAGAAGATCAGGAGTCTAAACGAAACGCTAGTGCATGTTAATGTTGTTTTGCAGTAGTAAACAGTGCCTTGAGAACGTCCATAGTCTGTCTGATGGGAGTCCATTGTGAAGAGTAATTTCAGTGACATGCTTTCCTTCCACTTAAGGGATGAACAACTGGACTGATCATGGCTTTAAAATGTTATCAGTTACAGGTCCAATACATGCCAAAGTAATCTAAGTATAATTCTAAAAGTATAAAAGCAACCCTGAGTATTATCTTCAAACATTTCAAAATGCACAGGATACGATTGTAATATCTATTATGTCATAGTCCAAGATGAGCACTTCAAAAAACAATATTTAGAATGGACATGGGTTGAGAGCAGATATGTCATTGGGGGTGTTTTAGTTGTAATGGGGAGCTAAATCTTCAACTTCCACTAAACTCACCAAACATACAAATCAGGGTTCGTTCTGATTACTGAGTCTGAGTTTTATTGCCCAGTGATCGAAAGGGGTAATAATGTTTTGAGTACAAAAATAAAGAATATCTTCCAATTACAAAATAGTTCAAAAGGAAACCAAAAGACAATACAGATTTCTTTCCTTTGGCACTTTCAACCCTTA